>OZ012708.1:33525061-33527561 GCA_963942595.1 Cylloceria caligata
GGTTTCCCGCCCGCGCTCTGTTACCTTCTCTCTCGGAAGTTATGCTGTGAGTCAGAGAGTCCTCCCGCCCGATCGATGGCCACTCGGAGTCTGCCACATATCAGCTTCTCGAAGGTCTTACCCCCTGTGTCGAGCATACACAGCGGGCGGTACGACGAGCTGGTGGTAGGTGGTCCTTTTCCTTTGTCCAGTAGCACGAGTCGCTGCCTTTTCCACCTGACGCTTAAGGTTCCTGCTTTGAGGCACGCGTTGTACATATTTAATAGCAGGAACGGGTGTTTTCCGGCTATCATTTTTATAACCTCGTTTGGGACGAGATCAGGGCCGGGCGCCTTTCTGTTCCCTAGCGTCTTCACCACCTTACTCAGTTCTTCTAGTGTGAAAAGTGGAGTGTCCTCTGGTGTAATGGCCTCCCCTCTTCCACGCGGATGATGCGCTGGGAACAGAGCACTAACGATCTCGTCTATAGCTTCTGGATCCATCGGTCCTTCTGGTCCTAGCCGTCCAAGCTTGCGCGTTACTATCTGGTAGCCTCGCCCCCAGACGTCGGCGTCGACCTCATTGCATAGCTCTCTCCAGCATTCGGATTTCCTGCGTTTAACCGCGATCGTCAGCTCCTTTTTTGCGGTCTTATATGTGGCGTTGTCGGTTTCCCTTCCGGCGTCAATTCTCCTTCGTGCCCTTTGGGCCTTGCGTCTTGCTTTAAAGCACATTCTCCGCAATTCTGCAATTTCATCGGTCCACCAGTACGCTGGGTTCCCGCGCCGCCTGCGTTGCTTCCTCGGCATTGCAGTTGCGCATCCCTTCTCGATGAGTTTCATCGTTCGTTTATCGAAACATTCGGCTACTTTTCTGCTTGTCGGGACATCTGCGGCTTCAATGAGGCGGGAGGTCTCTGGAGATAGGGTGTCGAAAAGCGCTTTAGTGTCGAGCCTTAACTTGTTCCAGCCTCTGTTGGCCAGCTCGTGGTGCTCGGATATGATCGGCCTAGCCGCGGGGTTATTAGTATAGCTGATTTGCTGGTGGTCACTGGCTGTGAAGTCTTCCAGAACCTACCATTGGGTAATGCGCGTTGCTACGTTAGAACTCATCGTGATATCCAGGATCGTTTCTCGATAGCCAGTTCTCCTGAACGTCGTAGTGTTGCCTCGGTTTCAAACCATCAGGTCAAGTGTGGATATCATCTCAGCCTCATTTCCCCGCGTATCGGAACGGTCCATGTAGTAGTAGTAGTAGTAGTAGTAGTAGTAGTAGTAGTAGTAGTAGTAGTAGTAGTAGTAGTAGTAGTAGTAGTAGTAGTAGTAGTAGTAGTAGTAGTAGTAGTAGTAGTAGTAGTAGTAGTAGTAGTAGTAGTAGTAGTAGTAGTAGTAGTAGTAGTAGTAGTAGTAGTAGTAGTAGTAGTAGTAGTAGTAGTAGTAGTAGTAGTAGTAGTAGTAGTAGTAGTAGTAGTAGTAGTAGTAGTAGTAGTAGTAGTAGTAGTAGTAGTAGTAGTAGTAGTAGTAGTAGTAGTAGTAGTAGTAGTAGTAGTAGTAGTAGTAGTAGTAGTAGTAGTAGTAGTAGTAGTAGTAGTAGTAGTAGTAGTAGTAGTAGTAGTAGTAGTAGTAGTAGTAGTAGTAGTAGTAGTAGTAGTAGTAGTAGTAGTAGTAGTAGTAGTAGTAGTAGTAGTAGTAGTAGTAGTAGTAGTAGTAGTAGTAGTAGTAGTAGTAGTAGTAGTAGTAGTAGTAGTAGTAGTAGTAGTAGTAGTAGTAGTAGTAGTAGTAGTAGTAGTAGTAGTAGTAGTAGTAGTAGTAGTAGTAGTAGTAGTAGTAGTAGTAGTAGTAGTAGTAGTAGTAGTAGTAGTAGTAGTAGTAGTAGTAGTAGTAGTAGTAGTAGTAGTAGTAGTAGTAGTAGTAGTAGTAGTAGTAGTAGTAGTAGTAGTAGTAGTAGTAGTAGTAGTAGTAGTAGTAGTAGTAGTAGTAGTAGTAGTAGTAGTAGTAGTAGTAGTAGTAGTAGTAGTAGTAGTAGTAGTAGTAGTAGTAGTAGTAGTAGTAGTAGTAGTAGTAGTAGTAGTAGTAGTAGTAGTAGTAGTAGTAGTAGTAGTAGTAGTAGTAGTAGTAGTAGTAGTAGTAGTAGTAGTAGTAGTAGTAGTAGTAGTAGTAGTAGTAGTAGTAGTAGTAGTAGTAGTAGTAGTAGTAGTAGTAGTAGTAGTAGTAGTAGTAGTAGTAGTAGTAGTAGTAGTAGTAGTAGTAGTAGTAGTAGTAGTAGTAGTAGTAGTAGTAGTAGTAGTAGTAGTAGTAGTAGTAGTAGTAGTAGTAGTAGTAGTAGTAGTAGTAGTAGTAGTAGTAGTAGTAGTAGTAGTAGTAGTAGTAGTAGTAGTAGTAGTAGTAGTAGTAGTAGTAGTAGTAGTAGTAGTAGTAGTAGTAGTAGTAGTAGTAGTAGTAGTAGTAGTAGTAGTAGTAGTAGTAGTAGTAGTAGTAGTAGTAGTAGTAGTAGTAGTAGTAGTAGTAGTAGTAGTAGTAGT
>OZ012708.1:33530061-33669284 GCA_963942595.1 Cylloceria caligata
CCACCTTGAGACAAGGGGGTCGTTTTACTGTTCCGAGATGAACAGTAGGTCTGCCTTTTTCTCAAATGCCCACTGTTGCACCATGTCTTGCGCGAGCCGGCTACGCTACAGATTTCTCTGTAGGAACACAGTCATTTCTTGGCTGTGGGCTTCGTGGCCAGTTGTAGAGCCCTACACCTACAGTCCCTGGGACGTGGTCCATTTTGGTCTCGCCACCAATTTCCGCACAGTGGAGGCAGTGTGGCTTTTTGACGCAGGCTGAGGTCTTGTGGTCAGGACCGCCGCATCTCCAACACCGCTTTGACTGGTATTAGCCTTTACATTCAGTGGAACGGTGACCAAAGCCATGGCATCGAAAGCACTTTGTGACCTGCGCCTTCTCCCTAATGCGGCAGTTAACCCAACCAACTTTGAGGTGCCTGGCATCTATCAGCTTTGTGGCCACGAGTGAGTTCAGCTCCACAAGAACCATACTGCTTCCACGTATAGTTGTTTTTGTAAGAAAAATCCCGGCCTCCCTGCAATTCTCCTCTTGCAGTAGGGTTTTTAGGGCACGCCTATCTTCTTCTTCTTCGGTGACCTCGTCAATGTCGAGGATTTCCGCCGTAGATCGAGGGGTCAGCTGTTTTACTCTCCCGATGTTGCAAATTAATTTTTGCAGGGCCTTGCCGTACCGTTCCTTGTCTGGCCGGAGCTCTAAGCTCCACCAGCAAGTCGCCTGCCTGTGTTTCGCCTGATGCTCTTGACCTGCACGCCCATTTTACCGGGGTCTACGCCGGCGCGTATATTCTTCAGGACATCGGCATATCTTTTGCCCTCGGCTGGTTTCATCACGACAGCCTCAGGTCGTGGTTTCGGCTTCCTTTTATTCCGGGGGCTCCGCTTATTCTCGGACGCTTCGTTCGTCTTTTTTTCAGTCGGCTTTGCCTTATTATTCCCCTTCTTTTGCTTGTGCCTTACCTCCGTGACGCTTTCTTCATCCTCGCGAGGTTTCTTTGTGACGGTATTGGTTGTGATTCCTCCTTGCGGACTCGGAGTACCCTACCTCTTCTATTTACTCCGCGACGCTGGTGTGAGGGTATCCTCCACATTGACGGTGGCTCCAGTGCTCACAGAAACTTACCCGCCTTTGGGGTTTCACGGGCTTTCTCGCCTCCACCAGCAGGTCCACGTACGCTTTCTTCCATTCGCCGCGGCCTTTCGTGGCGGCCGCTAGTGCCGTTTTGGCATCTGCCGCTCTCTCCTTAATTTTCTTTAGGGTGGTTGAGATGTTTTTGCATACGTCGTACACCGCTACTATGTAGTCCTGCAGAAGTTTAGTTTGGCGCTCTTCCTCTTCCAGGAGCGCTTTCACCTTTCTCTCCAGGAGCGGTAGCACCGTACGCTCAGCAGAGTATGCCGCGACCAATGTCCCGGTATCCTCACTCTCGGTATGCTTTGTACCTCCCTCGCCGTCTTTGACATTTTGTATTTGTGTAAAATAGTCATTCATGTTTGGTCCCAAGAGAAGCTAGGGAAGGCAAATGTCCGCCCCCACAGAGCCCTGCTTTCGAGGGTTAAGCCTAGAATACTCCGGGAGGCGACCGCCAGCAGGCAGTATTTCTGGACTCCTCGACTCCCGCGGGTTCTGGAGATTGCCTCCTTGGCGATAGTTGTCACGCGGCCAATAGCCTCGATAGTCGACCTGCCTTTCCGAAAGCCAAACTGGTTTTTCGCGAGGCGATGGCCCACAGAGGTCTCGATTCGATTGGAAATAATCCTTTCCAAGATTTTCCCTGCTGTGTGAAGCATACATAAGGGCCGACACGACGAGGCTTCCTCTGGCGGTTTGTTGCTTTTAGGGAACAGCACCAGTCGCTGTCACTTCCACCGTCCCGGGAATGTTCCCTCTGAGAGGCAAGTGTTATACATCTCCAGGAACAGTTCGGGAGCAGCTTCAATTGCTGCTTTAAGCGCATTGTTGGGGATGTTGTCCAGCCCTGGCGCCTTTGTATTGCCTACTTTCCTGGCGGCTCGAACTAGTTCCTTTTGTGTAATCGGAGGGATTACTTCATTTCCGTCCTGCGGCACTTGGTAGTCGTATGCATGTTGCTGGGGAAACAGCACGGCGACAATCCCCCTCAGTTGCGTTGGGCAAGTTGGCTGTTGCCTGGACTGCGCCTTTATCATTGACATGACGACCCTGTATGGTCTCCCAAAAAGGTCATTGTTAACTTCCGCTATCAGCCTGGTCCATCCCTCCCTCTTGCTGATCTTAATAGCTTTCGAGAGTTGGGATCGTGTCTCCTTGAAGACCCGTTCCAGTGGTGCAAAGGTTGGTCTTTTCCGGGCTCTCTGAGCGAGTCTTCTGGCATGTTTACACTCGGCCCGAAGCTCTGCGATTGTGTCGCTCCACCAATACACCGGGGCGTGCCGGTTTCCATTGTCACGCCGTGGCATGGCGGCGTCGCATGCTCTTACGACAACATCCATGACCTGCGCTGTCTTCTCCTCTGCCGTATCCAGGGTGATCTTGGCCTCTTCAGTGCAGGCACGTAAGGCGCCTTTGTCGAGAGCGTTTGCCTTCCAGCGTGTGGTTTTGGCCAGCTTCGATATGGTTTAGGTTGATTTGCAGAAATCTCATTGTCGATTTTTCTGCTTCAACTTATCGAGGGCTAATAGATAGACCGGGCACCGGCTGCTTCCGGTGACGTGGTCCACTTTCTCAGCGTCCTTCTCCTTACACAGCATGCAGGTAGGTGCCTTTTCGCACGTTTTTGCGTGGTGAACCTCCTCTCTACAACGCAGGCACTGCTTAGAGCGGTCCGCATCTTTACAGCCATGCCCCAGGTGTCCGAAGTCGTGGCATCGGAAGCATCTTAAGGGCACGCGGATCTTGTCTCGCTCGCGAATGCCACAGACCGTCCAGCCGATTTTTATTTTCCCCAGTTCCAGGGCTGTCCTCGCTATCGCCGTTGGGAGGCTGACAACGGCCGTTTGTGTGCCGCCGTGCTTTCCGCAGCGATTTCACCGTCGAGGCTGTGATGCTGTTGGCGTTCAGCTGCGCAGCTAGTGCTTTCGCCATTTCTTCTTTACACGCTATTTCATCGAGGTCACGGATCTCGAGCTGCGTTTCTTGTGTCCACGATCGTACCTCAGCACGCTCACCAAGGAAGGCCTTCGTCGAGTCTTTTAGCTCATGGGTCGGTTTTGTAGCTGTACGGCTCAAGACCAGGAGCAGGTCGCCCCCTGCAGTTCGCCGGATTTTCTCGACGTCAATCGCAATGTCCTTTTACGGAAAGGAATTTCCGTCATCGGCATTAATGACCAGAGCAACAGGTCTAGGAGGTCTCGGGCGTGGTCGTAGCCTCTTCTTTCTCTGCACTGTCTTCCATGCTACTTTTTGTTCAGGCGCTGGTGCCGATCTAGCAGCCTGCGGTGTTGAGGTATTCGGTACCTCGTTCCGTCGTTTGTTCTGTTTCCCGACTGGTCTCATGTCCCGAGGGGTAGATGAGCCCCTGCGACGCTTGGCTCTTTGCGCCTTCAGGCTTGGCATGGAGTGCGTTGTCTGCATACTCGAGGTCCGAAGACCGAGATGTTAGTACTGACCAAACAAAGGAAGTTTTCGGACCCCTTCACAGTCGAAGTCGACGGTGCTCGAATCGAACCTGGAAAGGTGGTCCGATACCTGGCGCAGTTACTGGATGCGAAGCTTACGTTTTGGGCCCACATCCAGGCTCCCGCTGACAGGGCTACCACCTTGGTTGGCATGCTCTCGAGACTCATGCCCAACGTAGGCGGGCCGAGGAGCGATAAGCGATGCGTCCTCATGAGCGTCGTTCACTCGATGCTTTTCAACGGGGCGGAGGTTTGGGCTTATGCCATGAACGTGGAGAAGTACAGGAGGAGGATGAACTTCGTCCAAAGACGAGACGCCCTTCATATCGCAAGTGCCTACCGGACGGAATCTGAGGCAGCAGTGTTGGCGGTGGCCGGTGTCATCCCCATCGACCTGCTTGCCAAAGAGCGAAAGCGCATATACTAACGGACTAAAAATAATATGTACGATTCTAGCTCCTGTCACGCAGCAGCGTATTGCGGCATAATTTACGTGACGGCTATTTGCAAAGTTTAGCGTGTTACTCTTCACTCTACATTTTTCAATAGTCGTACCGTCGGATTCACGAACAAGATATGCGTAAAATGTTGGTCCTCCCGAAACCAACGAACTTATATAACTACCTAGCCCGTATTCGCTTAATTCATCCGTGAGATCTCCCAGAAATTGACCGATTGGTTGCTCATACTCGTTGCTACTGGAACGACTCACATAAATACAGGAGTCCGTGTCGCAGAACAATATTCGCCTCCCGAGCCCCTCAATATGACTGTACAGTTTTAGGCGAGATGTCGTCGTGTATGCTGCAATCATGGCGTTCGATGTCGGCTATGGTTGGATAACATCGCGGTATGTATATGAACCATGAGAGCATAGCATGTGTATGTATGTGAAGTATGCAAGCATAGTTCACATACATGATCTTGTGATTAACCGGTAGCATGCCAGTCATGTCAGCATCCGGACTCGTTACTAAATTCATTCGCTACGAGCACATGAAAAAGATAACGATTTGCGCGTGATTCTCGCATTGACCAAACTTTTACAAAACATATTAAGCACCAATTTTGCGAGAGATCGTAAACCGGAATTTGACTGCAGAGAACTTCGCACGAGGTATATACCCTCTGACTCCTCGCACAACGCTATGAAACACTCTATTGCTTCCTCGTCATCGTTACACTCTGCTGGCGGTCCACTTGCCTCCCGTTTTATTTTTAGTAATGTGTCGATGTACTCGGAAAAACGACCGCCTTGCCGCGTTATCGAGTTATACTGCGTAACAACTTATTGCCAAATTTCATCATACGCGTCACTTTATATTGGAGCGAAACAGTTTTTGTCAGCCCGTCCACGACCCATGTGCCGTCAAACGCTCGCTCAGTCGTCATTCTGTGTACAGCCTGCGGATGTATCCATGTCTGTACAGCATGTTCTACACAGGAGAAACAGTAGTCTTCCATGCATGTGAACAGGCAGTACGGGCAGATAAAATCGCGCGGTGCTGTTGCGGTGCACTTCACGAGACTCTCGACGGCACGTAGGTCATTTTCAAGTCCTACGAGTTCTCGACACTCGTCACCTGAGTAAAAGTTCGTCCAACGGAATTCTTTCCATTCTTACACACCCATGGATACAGCAAGCATACGTCCGCCTAACGTATCTGCTCCCTATTCGCAACATCGAACAGACTCACAAAATTTTCCGTTCAAACGCCAAAGAATGCATCGCGTGGTTCGAGAGGTGTCTACTTGACCATGGAGAGGTTTTTCACGTATACCAACATTTCCTCGTTATTCTCGAGTAATCTGTGAAAATCACATTCTCATATCTCGCTCAAAGTGTACCCTTTCGATCTGATTTGCCCAGAAATAAGAACGGCACGCTCGTATCGCACATCCATTGTATCACCGAATTTCGTTCGAGCATCTATATTCACGCGATAACATCGCTTACATCTACGCCAAAAGCAGCCGTGAAATTAACCGCTTGGCCTACAATTTAAGATGTAACAGAGCGGTACCTAAACGTAAACAGAACTGCCGGGCGTTCGAGCCATTCCACGAGTCAGCAAATCTGTCTTTTTTACTAGTTGCACATGACTTATGCGAGTCGCCGTACCTATTAGAAAGATATAATTCGAGAAAAGTCAATTTATTTTCATATTTATAACAATTTAGTTATAATATACCGACCGATGTACCATGGGCCAGGCACGTGATAATCAGTCTTGGCTCAAAAACCTGACCACGAGCCTCACACGTGGTTGTAGGCGAAAGGGTTAAGAACATGATGGGCCCCCGAATGCACGTATATCCATCGAACGCCGGTAGACCAGGCTGAGAGCGATTCTCTCTTGGGCGTTCAGCATGAGCGATAACGCAGTTGCACTGGCGCTTGAGCCATACGAGCCCTACGACGGCCTTGCGCAACTGCTTATTGCCCCAGCGGTAACCTCCTGGTAATAACACTGCAATGCGATCTTTCTATAAAAAATTCTTCCGAAATACTTGCATACATGATGATGCTATCGTGCAAACTTGTGTCAAGGGGCACACGCTACCGCAGCGTATAAGTAACTCGCTAAAAGCTAGACACGCGCCTTTCCAAATCGATATATGATAAAATATGATAGTATTGCACAAATTACGTTGCAAATTCAAATTTATAATCGATGCGACTCGATTCTTCCTCATACCATTTTTAAAATCGCTCGCGACCGCTAAGAACATGGTATCGGGTGAGTAAAAATGCAGAAGAGGCAGAGGACGTGTATAATTCCGATATTCCGACGTATTGAATAAATGCGGGAATGTACCTTTTGCCACCTCATCCACAAAACTAAAGGCCTTAGGTAAAGGGCTAAAAGCCATGGGTAAATAGTTTAGACTATCGGCAAAAATGGCGTTGCCAATCTGCATCGAGACAATCTTCGTACCACTCATAATCAGACAGGGCAGCTTTATTTTTTGTACTTCGATTAGATACCGTAGAATAAACTCCGCATCGAAACTTCTTGCATTATGAGCAATGCAGATAGTCTTTTTAAATTATTACGATAATACCAATTTCACGCTCCGCGTCATACGCACATAATCATGTTCCTCGCACCATTCTGTAAGACGAGTGTGAACATCTCATATACAGCCCTCGAACCAAGTCAGAAGATCAATACCGTCCGGTGGTTGACGAAAATAAAAACCTGTCTCCCGCCCCTGCATCCTAAGGCGTGGAAAATATCGTCTCTGCTCATTGCCGATAGCGAAGCGTTCGCCAGGATACAAAATATCACCTCCTCGTAGGCAGTCCTTTCACCGCTAGTCTGTTCACCTGCAAGCATAATTAAAACATTTATTAGCATTTTTCATTTAATTTAATTTGTTTTTTGTTTTATCCTAGCTATATATTATGTATATAAATGGTGTAACGTACGAATGACGAACTTGTATTTGCTTCTTTTCCTCAAATACCTCGACTGCACCCGGGAAACGCCGACGCATTTCGTAAACCAACTCGATTATCGGCGGTCTTGGCAAAGTGAATCGTGCAAAGCAAAAAACGTTTTGGTCCGTCTCGGACCCTATTTTTTCATTTTTACTGTTATTATCCCAGTACTTCTTTATTTTTCCCAGCGTAATTGTATTATTAAAAGCTCACCTGGATCTACGGGGTCCTCCTCTGCTTCCTCCTCCTCCTCGTCATTCGTCTCACTTTCCAAATCGTCCTCCGTCACCTCCTTCTCCTCCACCCGTTCTTCTTTTCCTTCCTCGTCATCTGTATTGCTATTAATATCATCGTTTGAACTGTATTGTTGCGACTAGCCTGCGACGGTTCCATCTGATTCTTTCGTAGGACTGACCATGAAAAGACCGTTTGTTGGCTTATGTCTGCAGGACGGTTGGGCAAAATTATGCAACGATTTCCTGCAGCATTCTCACCATCGTTATCGCTGCTATGATAATATGAATCAGTTCTTCTCCCCTCATTGGAATCAGAGGTGTCGGACCCCATTTCTCCTTCTTCATACCGTCAAACTATATCAAAATCTTGTGAAATAAAGGAAATAAAATAAAAGTAAATAACGCAGTATGTTACTTACGTCTTTCACTGACTGTGGGCTGCATAACAGGCTTATTCAGCCACCAAAGTCGACGAATAACACGCAGCACCGAATCAATAATTATTTGATTATCAAATAGTCCACTATTATGCGCGTGACCTAAATCGCACAGCAAACCTCTCTCTCTCTCTCTCTCTCTCTCTCTCTCTCTCTCTCTCTCTCTCTCTCTCTCTCTCTCAGACGATGCAGGTGTGTTTGTCAGACGCTCCGTAATACTGATAATTATATAGTGGAATAAAGTGGTATAATAGTGTGAAAACTATATCAATGTGATCGGTTTTGTGTGCTGAACATTTTGATCTACCGAATGGCTTGGTAGATATCGTATTAACGGTGCTAGCAACATATTCGTGCGCCAAAAGTTCTCACTCGACGAATGTGGTGTGGGCGGCCATTATTGCTGCCACGGTGACACTTGATTAGTAATACGTTGAACGATCAGGAAATCATGGTGATTATGATATAGTTATCGGTTGGTATGTACAGGTGTACGTGTCGGTAACTTATCAGCTACTACAGCAAAACATAGACAATACGGGCGACTACGACGAGTATCGGTGCTCCGCTTGCAAAAAAGCAATCAAAAGCCAGGTAGTACGATGCAAAATTTGTCCGAAACTTTTTTACCACACAGGGTGTGTGAATAAGCATAAAATAATGGATAGCAATCGTGAGCTAGTACAGTGCAAGGGTCCATTTGATACATTCAATGCAGAAGATGAACTTCTGAAGACAGTGACGCCGACATCAGGTGGTAGCAGAGATCGATAGGCATCGACTGGAGCGATGGGAAAAACCAGAGTTATGAGTTCATCGATAACGGTTGACGCAAAAATAGACTGGCTGATAAAAACAGTGAAAGCAATGAAGGACGAAATCGCTTGCAAGAATGAAATAAAGAAGATGATCCAAGAGATAATTCGTGCAGAAATGGAAGGTGTGAAACAAAAGATAGAGGAACTGAAAATAATGATACAGGGAGAAGGTTCGAGCACCGCAAGGGTAACCTACAGCGATGTAGTGGAAGAAAAAAAAGGAAAAGTTGATCATCATCAAACCAAAAGTACAACAGGGAAGCAAAAAAACTAAAAAAGAGATAAAAGAGAAGGTGGATATAAAGAGTATGGTGGTGGGAATAACAAAACTAAAAAAAGGCAGTAATGGAATTGTGATCCTGGGATAAGAATCGGGAGAAGAACGTGAAATACTGAAAGCTGCAGTACAGGATAGAATAGGTGAGGTTTTTAAAGTTACTGTGTCAACGCAGATGAATCCGAAGATAAAAATAGTAAATGTGGAAGAAGATGAATTTAAATTGACCGATGAAGAACTAGTTGACACAATTAAAAAGCAGAATGGGATAGAGGAAACCGAAGGAAGGGAGGTGAAGATCGTGAGAAGATTTTTGAAGGGAAGGGAACAGAAGCGAAACAGAAGAAAATTCAACCATGGATCAATAATACTAGAAGTCGATGAAGTAAGTCACGAGGAGCTACTGAGAAAAGGTAAGCTCAGCGTAGGATGGAGAAAATGTCCGGCTTTCAATCGCGTCAACGTAAAGCGATGCTTCAAGTGCTGGGGCTATTATCATATAGCGAAGAAATGTACAAAAGAAGAAACCTGCTACAAATGTGCAGGAAAACACAACGCAAGAGAGTGTACAATAAATGAGAGTAAGTGTGTAAACTGTACGTTTAAAAACCAAACGTACAATCTGAAGATAAATGTAGACATAGTGCGCTGGACCGGGAATGTCCAACATACAAAAGAGCGATGCAAGAGGAAAAGAAGAGAATGGGCTGGATAGAGTAGCAATCACAGAATGAAGAGACGAAATGGTACAGTCTTTTAAGCACATAACGAAGAGATATAACACCAGGTGGTTGACAGAATGAACCCTGCAATCATAGCAATGTCGGAGACAAGGGTGACTGCTGAAATCGGGGACAGTGAAGTACTATGCCGGGTTATAGTGCAATCAGGTGCGATGCAGAAAATAGAAACACAGGAGGGGCCATAGTATACGCAAGAGATGGTATTAAATATGAATTAGTAAGGAAGAATAAAATTGAGTCAAACTGCTGGAGTGTAGCAATAGAGGTCAATGATAAGATATATAAAGGAGTTATAATAGTGGTGTACCATTCACCGAGTGCGTCAGATGCGGAATTTATGAGATTCATAGAGGATATAACTGAAGAGTTAACAATAAAAGGAGATTGTATAATATTGGGAGATTTTAACATAGATGTCAAGGGAAACTCGTTCTATAAAAAACAACTAATATTAGGAATGTTAAGCTTAAGGATGAAACAGTATGTAGGCGAGCCAACGAGAATAACGCACGATAGTCGAACAATTATTTATCTTGTATTTGCAAATACAAGGGTTCAAGTGCACGTGAAACACGAACCAAAATTAACAGACCATGCGTGGGTAAAAGTAGTATTAGGAACGAGCAATACAGAGAGTAAACAGAGATAATATAATACCAGGAACTATAGTAAAATTGACTTGACAGAGTTTACAACAGTGTTGAAAAACTCCGTGCGACAATGGACAGATGGAGATATAAATCGAAAGGCAAAGATGCTTGTCAATAGTATAGTAAAGGGTGGTTAAATTGTAAGGGCCGATGTTGAATGTGAACTACACCTAAACGTCAAGTTTTTTTCTGCATTTCATTTGACATTTCTCAATTTCAGACTAACTCAATTTGAACCATGGAAAGATACACAATCGAGCAACGCGTTAAAGTTATTCAGGCTTATTATGAAAATGGGCGTTCAAATCAAAATGCATATCGTGCACTTCGTGATTTTTTCGGTCAATTTAATCGTCCAAATGTGCGTACAATCGGAAAAATCCTGCAAAAATTTGAGGAAACCGGGTCTGTAGGAGATATTAAAACACCATTGCATGCTCGTACAGCTCGTACTGCAGAAAATATTGCTGCTGTTCGCGATAGTGTGGCTGAAGAGCCGTCCACCTCAACTCGTCGTCGTGCCCAACAATTGCACCTCTCACGCTCGTCGTTGATGAACATTATGCATAAAGACTTGCATTTACACGCTTATAAGGTGCAATTGACTCAAGAACTAAAGCCTCTTGACCATTCCAAACGTCGTCAATGGTCAGAATGGTGGCAAGAAATGGCAACAGTGGATGATCAATTTTCGAAGAAAATCATCTTCAGTGATGAGGCACATTTTCACCTCAGTGGATTCGTCAATAAGCAGAATTGCCGCATTTGGGTGAATCATAATCCAAGAGTGATTGTCGAAAAACCAATGCACCCACAAAGAGTGACTGTTTGGTGCGGTTTATGGGCTGGCGGCATCATCGGGCCGTATTTTTTCCAAAATGAGGCCGGTCAGGCAGTTACTGTGAATGGTGTTCGCTATCGTGAGATGATAACGAACTTTTTATGGCCCGAATTGGAAGATATGGATGTGGGCGATATGTGGTTTCAACAGGACGGTGCCACTTGCCACACAGCTAACGAAACAATGGCTCTTTTGCGCGACAAATTCAATGGCCGTGTTATCTCACGTGGTGGCGATGTCAATTGGCCGCTAAGATCATGTGATTTGACACCGTTGGACTTCTTTCTTTGGGGTTATTTGAAAGAAAAGGTGTACGTCGATAAGCCAGCAACAATTCAAGAGCCAAAGGATGAGATAATTCGGCACATTAACGGCATAGAACCTCAATTATGCCTACGCGTCATCGAAAATTTGGACCATCGGATGGAGGTGTGCCGCCGAGGTCGCGGCGGCCATTTGGCCGATATTTTGTTCCATACATAATTGAACCATACCATATTATCATAATAAAAAGAATTGACAATAATTTCCTAAATAATTTGTGTTTTATGCAAAATCAACATCGGCCCTTAAAATTTAACCACCCTTTAGATACTTTGGACATGGTAGCACCAAAAAAGGTATTTAGGATTCCAAGCGTATGGGAAGGTAAAAAATGGTACTCTGATGAGATAAGAAAGGCGGCAGGTTAAAGGGATAATGCTTACAGGGAAGCAATTCATGAGGGAAAGGATGATTAATGGGAACAGTTTAAGTAGAAAGAAATGCAGTAGTTAAATTGATAAGGAAAGAGAAAAAAAAATATTACGAGAATATGATAGACTGCAATAAGGACGGCCCTAAAAAAATGTGGAAAACCTTGTTACGTCCTGGACTTGTCGGACTTTGTTCCTTTCTCCATTTTGAGCCAGAATGCGCTGGCTCGGGATTGGAGGACGGATGGTGAATGGCGAATTTTATTAATAAATATTGACGAACACTGATTCGCTAAAATGCCTGAATTATTTGGTATAAAAACAGTCGGATTAAATGTATATTGAAACAGTAATGGTTTATATTAACACAATTTCCAATGGCACCGAATAAAGTTAGTTGATATTAAAACAGTCAAATCACACAGCATTAAATGCATATTAAAACAGTTAACACAATTGTATATATAATAAGAGTCTTTAGCACCGTTATATATATATTATAAAAGAAATGGGTGATTATAGGTAAGTACGGACCCGTGCTGTTACGAGGACCGACCGTCGTGGTCGGCCCCCGGAGATGAACTGACTAATTGAAAATGAATAAAGCAGTGCAGAAGGCACGCGTAATAATTATTTGCAGGGCGCAGCGCGTCTTGTCGGTGCGCCGCGTCCCGCTGGCCAGCGTGTAAACGCTGACCTAAGCAAAAGGCGTGTACCCAGCAGCGATAAGCGCTACTGAGTTGCGCCAGGAATAAATGAAATAAAAATTAAAAAATTATCGCAGACTCAGGACGTAACAACCTTGAAAGAACTTATTAGAGGGGGACCAGCCGAAGAGAGAGAAATTGGGAATATAAATTTTGAAACCTTGGACGATATGGCGGAGAGAAGGACGGCTGCCAAATTTAATGTGTTTTATGTTGAAAGTATTAATAACATAGTAAGCTCAATAGAGAGAGATGCATCTGGAAGGCCAGGTAGCAGAAGAATCTTGATGGGGGGTGGCGTGGGAAACGAAAGAAGCATAGAAAATTTCGAGAATATCGGAATAGAGGAACTCGATAAAATAGTTAAAGGACTCCCGAAGACGAAAGGTACAGAAGAAGGAATATCGAGCGAAATACTGCAGTTGGCGTTCAGTGCAATTGAACAGGAGTTTGTTGATGTAATCAACGAATCCCTAAGGGAGGGCTGCTGCCCTAATAGTTGGAAAACGTCCAGGATCATACCGATACCAAAGATAGAGAAAGCCAATAACGCGAAGGATTTCCGGCCAATTAATATGTTGCCATTGTAAGAAGGTGATAGAGTTGGTAGTAAAGAGTCAAATCGAAAAGTATTTGGAATCAAATGAGGTTATAACAGACCATCTGTCGGTTTTTAGAAAACAATTTTCGTGTGAAACGGCGATTCAAACCGTGATAGCCGAATTGAAACGAAACATTAGCGAAGGAAAATAGTAGGAGTAATGTTCATGGACTTAAAACGAGAATTTGAGACAGTGGATAGGGAATTGTTAACAGAAAAAATGTTTCAATATGGAATTAGAGGTAAAGTGTTAGATTAGTTTACGTCGTACTTAAACAATAGAACGCAAAAAATACGATTTAATCAGGAATTTTCGGAAATTATTACAACGAAATACGGGGTACCACTAGGATCCGTATTAGGGCCTCTGCTGTTCATTATATATATAAAGCTATAGTCGAAATATGTCCCGAAGACAGTGAAATAAAAATGTTTGCTGATGATACACTAGTATATGTTACTGGAGACAGTAGTGCGGAGGTGGAAAGAAAGATGAATGGGGCATTAAACATAGTGGAAAGATAGATGAATGGGAACAAACTGAAAATGAATACGGGAAAAACCAAATATATGATTGTGAGGAGTGTAAGAAAAGAATTGAGAGGGAATATTGTACTGAAATGCAGGGATGGAACCGAGTTAGAGCGAGTGGAGGGAATTAAATATTTAGGTGTAATGATAGATGATAAGCTACGATTATCATCAAACAATTGGAACGGAGAGCATCAGCATCAGTAAACTACCGGAAATTAAGGACGAAATGATAGGAAAGAATATACTTAGAAGAGCTATACCGGAAGTTATCGATTAATAAATGGATAGACTGAGAGTATAATTACAGCACTGGAAATCTTATGAATTGAAAACAATAATAAGTGGAGCAGTGAGAGCTGAGATGCAAAAAGTATTAAGTATTATGCCAATGCCAAGCATGGGAACAGGACAGAGAGAAAAGAGCTACAGTGGAATTGTAAAAACGAGTCGCGAATCGGTGTTAATCTTTAAATCTAAGGATGAAGAAGAGAATAATTTAAGTGAAAGAACAAAAAAAAATATCAAAAAACTAATATCGCGGAACTACCAGAGGGAATCACAAAAAAGAAGAAAGTGACAAAAGGAGCAATTGTAGTGGGGTGCGAAAACAAGTCCCAAGCTGAAAAACTTAAGCAGCAAGTCGTGAAAGATATGGGAGAAGAAAAATGCAATACCAGCACCAAAGAAGAGAAAATAGAATGTGAAGATATTCGATGTCGATAAAGAAGATTGTGAAAGCGAACAAAATTTTTGGCAGATACTAGTAGACCAAAATGGACTGGAGAAAAATACCATCGAGGTGAAGATAGTATATAAGGTGGCAAATGATAATTCGAAAAGGCGGCTCCGATAGCGGAGGTGAAAGCTGAGACCAGAGAGAAATTTCTGCAGTTGGAAAAATTTTAAATAGGGTGGAACATACGCAAAGCACAAGACGATGTAGGGATTCTAAGTTGTTTACTGTGTTGTGGGTATTATCACTTCGCTAAAGATTGTACGAAAAAAAACCTGCGGAAATTGCGTAAAACAACATGCAACGAAGGAAAGTAAAAGTAAAACAAAAATTTGTGTTATTGTGAGGGAAAAATTAGGGTCTTTAAAGTCAAACACTTGAAGTCGGATTACTCGGCGTATGATAGTAAGTATCCATGTTTTAAGAAAGAAATTGAAAAACAAAGAGATAGAATTCAATGTAATAATATATAACAATCAGAAAACATGAACAGGGGTAGAAGCAGAGTAATCTGTTCAAATGCATAGGAATTTCTGAGACATAAACTCGAAAAATTTTAAGAAAAATTACCCTGTAACTAAATGGGCTATCAGCCGGAAGGGCCAGAACTCCATCCGGTCCCAATTGAAACTCGACGGCGGCGACAGGCTAACTCGGTGAATCAAACACATGGTAGCTTGAAGTCTTAGCGAAGAACTAATAAAGCCTTGGGACTAAAAATCCGGAGAAAGAAATTAGCTAGCTTAGCAATCTCACGGAAACACGAGCTTGAACGTCTCCAATCCCTATTCCAGGTTGATCACTGCAACCAGCGGATCAACGGCGACCATGTATACCCGCCAGACTACATCATCAGCACATTCACCAGCAACCTGGGCATCTACTTCAAGGACGTCGGAAGCCTCGCGGTAGTCCAATCTACCTGGCGATTTGTACGTCAAATTTCGATTGGACAGGTAAAAATTTACGAAAGTTTGAGAGAAAATAGATTTTTTCGAAAAATTCATAAAACTCACAATTCCATACAATCTTAACTCGTTGATCGGTTCTTGTCAAATTCAATACCAAATAACTTTGACCCCTGGCCTATTCTTGTAGAAAATGTTGCCTTGATAGCTCTGATTTTACGACAATTTGAGAAATCACACCTTTTTTTTAAAAAAATCCGAGCAACCTCAAAACCAGTTACCCCCTAGCGATTTTGGTAAAAATTGCAGGAAACTGACGGAAGTTATGACCTAACTCATGTGCAAAGTTTCAGAAAGATCGATAAATCCGTTTTTGGGACACAGCCGTTTTCATGTTTTAATCTCATCACAAACACGTACGCACGGAATTTTTTTTTAGATATTATTTCCTTACGTTTTGGAACTTTTAAACTACTCTGGCATTTAAATGTCGGAAAAAATATTTCACGGCAACAAATCTTCCTATACGAGGAAGCAAAAAAAAGATCTATTGCAGTAGTATTGCTGGCAATTTGATTTAAACACAAAATAGCACAAATTCTCCGCCTTATGACTAGAGCATTATATGGCACCGTTCAGTACCTCGCGCGTCGCCTTAAAAAGAGGAGAGAAAACTCTTGGAATACCGCGGCGACAGTACGGCAACAGAGCGGCGACAGCGCGGCAACAGCGCCATACTAGCCGATCTCTTCCACACTCATATGTGAATCATGGAGGTTTCGCTGCGCCTTAACCTGCACTAGTAATATTTGAAGCCGTGAAGCATTGGTGACATTGTCAAAACTTATATTTACATTCTGCTTGCTCGGAGCAGAAACCGTGTATGGCAGAGCATTGTTTCCGAACGTGACACTGGTGGCGTTGATAGATGGACCCAGCAATAAAAAAATCAAAACATAAAAAGTCAAAGAAAAAATTTTTGCAGCGTTACTATTGCTCGAAAAAAAAAACTGTCTTGGGAGATTCATTTCTTTTCATCCAACTTTCGAGTCCGGTAGAGAAATATAAAGATTTAAAATGCATGCAAGTTCCCTAGTCATGACAAATATTCTACGCTCCTTACTATAAATGATGAATTTTTTTTCAACACAATTATGTTGAATGAATTTGATAGATTTCCTGTACCCGGTCGATCCGGCCACATGGATCGGTCGGATACGGCTCGGCGCAAAGCCAACGATACTTGGGAGTTGAAGGATCAAACAGGGCTCATCATGTACCATGGCCCGTCATTGTAATTCTTACATCCTGCCATGTCGACAACTGTTATTTTTCGCTGGATGCCTTGGTTGGCACACTAGCCACAAGCGGGGCTAGCTACGATGTGTATTTTTTCCGCGAGAGGCGCTACCCTCGATTCTAAGTTGGTTACATGTGCTCGATGACTTTTAACGGGTCGCTTCAAAAAGAGGCAGCACTTGAACTCACGAGAAATACAAATGTTGACGTATCACGTGCCGATTGTGGTATGCGCGAGATCGCTGTATACCACGATTATCTAGCGAGAGAGGGAAGCGCTATTATGGTTTTCGAATTTTTTACTTTAGAACGTCGTAAAAGGCCCTTACATTAAGAGTCATGGATACCGTAGGTTCGGTTTAGCGTACGCTGTATATCCTGTATTATGAGCACTCGCATCACTTTCAGCCAATTTTAAATCTACGAGGCGCCGCTAGTAGCTTAAGCTTTTGCACGACTTGTAACGCACGGTTTTGCCAACAAAATCATAGGTGTTTAAAAAAGAAATGCCCTCGCAGCCTTCAATCACCGCCATGCGAGGCGCTCTCGACCGATACAATCAGGTACGAGGCTTGTAATCGTGATTTCTTCGGAGAGGAATGTCTATTTGCGAAACTCTTAAACGTTGCCGTAATTGTTTTCGCTCTGTATGGCCTTTGGGAAAAGAAGCATATATGTGGCATGAGATTTTGCAAAACATGCAAATCCTTTCAGCGATATAACCATCTGTGCTTTATGAGGTCTGTTCGCGCTGCTGACACTTCAAAAGAGAATATCTTCATTTTTGATGATTTTAAAATGCAGCAGTGTAAACCTATAAAAGACGATCCCGCTATATAGGCTCACCAGCCAAATCTCTGCGCGGCTTAGCGAGTTTGCAAACGATGCTGTGATAATGATTCTATAGATGAACGGTGTATGTATTGCGATACTTTCGCATACATTTTTAATTGCCCATAATGAAAGAGGTTTCAACGCCCAGTTGATCTTGCGTTACTTACCTTACGATCGAAAAGTACCCGAAATTTCTTATTTGAACGAGCTACCCTTAAGATATCGTCAAAATAATTTTTTTTTAGGTACCAACCTTCGTCAGTTTTCGCTAATTTATACATTGTCCAGCTGAGGCGCTAGTCGCGGTCATCGAGCGACACCGATTCCCCCAATTAACCGAGTTCGGCTTGTTAGAAGGGTATTAGAGTTCACGGGCACGCGTGCTGGCAGGACCTGGGGCTTTTTTCCCGGTGAACGTCGAGCGTACAGGACGTGGCGTATAGAGCATCTTGTTGTCCCGCTCTACTATAGGCCTGGCCGTACTCTACCTGCTCAAGTTAGCATTACTGGAGCGTATCGTTTGGAAATTTGGAATCATAAGGCGGAGAAGGAGGATAACATTTTTCGACGTCTTTTGAGGATTTCCTGGATTTACAAAGAACTTCGCGGCAGCATCATCCCGGTGAGCTCTCTTTCTTTCCCTGGTCTTTCGGTTTTATTTTATTGTTTAAGGACGGACAAATCCATTCAACCCTGGTCATACCTGCAATTTCAATTACATTTGTATCGGGACAGGCTGCGTTTGTAGAATGTAACATCGAGATTGCTTGTCAGTTAAGGCCGGGAATAAGTCACGCCGTGTTTTCGGTTTCTCTCTGTTCAATTTATAAAGTCGTGCGCGCTTCAGTACGTCGTCCCGTTGTGTGTTTCGTGTGAAAGGGACTATCACGTTATAGACCGTGTCGCGTATCGTTTAAATTAATTTTCATTTATTTGTCCTATTTATCTATTTATTTATTTTTATTCATTTTCTTGGACTTCGCATTATCATTTCCGAGAGCCCGCGTAGTGCATGATTGGCCATCGTCCCGTATTTCGTACGAGGATGCGAGGGATTTGAACGGTCCGAGGCGTAACTCGCGTTGTTAACTCGTCCGTTATGTTGTATTATAGTTTGTTTGACGAGCGATGATTATCGGCCCGTTATCGATTGACTGTTTATTTATCGTTATTTTTTTATTGCTTCCTCTAATTATTAATATCAATTCATATTGTTTTATTGTTTTATTGGGAATTGATGGTCGAACAGAAATTCGTTATTTTATCCTACGAGAACCGAGACTAAGACTGTTTTATGTGAGTGGGATTGACTCGGCACAGGCCGTATCGCCAGCTAAATTGGCGTGGAGGCCGTATCGCCAGCTAAATTGGCGTGGAGGCCGTATCGCCAGCTAAATTGGCGTGGAGGCCGTATCGCCAGCTAAATTGGCGTGGCTCTGTTTGACATTATGTTGTTTGCTCTCATTGTTCGTTGGAATCCCGTTTGAAACCAGTTAATTCTAACTGTCGGGTATCGATTTAGATTTAAGTTTCACATGGAAGAGTGAGTGAAGGAGTAAGTGCCGGGATAATATAGATACTGCCGAAATAATTAAGTTTACGAACTGTTAACAGAGTTAGTTTAGGGGATATTTTCTTTTACGTTCTTTTTTTTGGTTATTGTAATATTTTGACAAATTGATAATCTTTTTAATTAAATCAACGATCTGCCCGAGGGGCGTTTGTAAATCCCGTATAGAAAGTGTTGTCGGTTTTATTTATTGGTTTTGTTTATTATTATTTATCTGTTTTATTTCCCGACTTTATTGATTTGCCATTGATTTTATTTTGTTGCCTTATATTGTCTTATTGTTGTCTTATTTTGTTGATTTTATTTGTTTATATTGATTTTATTTTTTATTGCCGGATTTTATTGATTCATTTAATTTATGGATTTTATGGACAAACGACTACCTTGACAGTCCGAACCACCCACTCTGCCTCGAACAGCTGTAGCCAGCCCGGGCTAAGTCTGGCCGAACATCTCGTTATTTTTCCTTCCGGCGCGTAAGCGCTTGGCGCCCATCTCGAAAGAGTAAATTAAAGGAACGAAAAATAGCTTGGACCAGCTATAGGTAACGTGGGACGTTAGGGTGGAAATTTCCGTTATACAGCATAGCTGTGGGTGCGTTACTCAGCGATGTACGAGAATTGGTGCCCTTGGTAACAAAAATAGCCGACGGCAATACAGGAGGAATGCCTCTGCCACCGGGAACGCTTACGCGTTACCTCGCGATCGCAGTGACACACCTGCCGCCCGGCACAAGTTTCCCTGTCGCTGTAGAGCATCGCCAAGCGCCAGCATTAATGTGACTGACTGACCTAAAGGCCTACAATGAAGGCGACGCAATTGTACTCGTACTCGACTTACCGTTGATCAGGCAACAACGGTATAGTGTACGAAAGCCTACCCCATACCGACCCAAGCGAGCAATGAGAAATATTACTACATGGAAACAACGGGAAACCCAAATGACTAAAGAGGAGCTGCAAAATTACAAGACACTGAATAAATTATACATTTGCCCGTTAAAACACCCACCTATCTTACTCTTGGAAGATACTCCCTGCGAAGTACTGATATACGCCAAAATCACCAAAGACGACGGCGAGAGCTGCGCCAAATGAGAAGTCCAGTTGATTCGTACCCTCATTATCCTCCTTCAATAGCCAGGGCGATGGATATACGTCACACAACATGAAATTATCAGTAAAACCGGAATGCTGGCTTTGATAAGCGTATGTATTGTAACCGCCCCAGATTTCAACGTGAAAACAACGGGGCGAATCCGTTTCTCAAGTCATCCGAAAAATTTACCTTCCCCCGTACGACCTGAAATTGTGGGAAATAGAGGCTCAGGCGCCTCCTACTCAGACCGCGGAAGAAATTACACTATCAAGCGTACTGCAAAATCCGAAGGAGCTGCAAAAGCTCGGAGATCAAGCAGAAAAGACTTTAGAAACCCTCGACATCGCCGGAGGCGGGACGCCGCGTCACCACATCATAAGCCTCTACTCGCTGAGTGCAATAGCACCAATAGTCGTAGTCGGCTTCATTCTGTTTAAATGTTACAGGTACAAACGGAACCGAATACTGACGAGGACAACCGGGGCAACTACCCCGGCAGCAGCCGAGGTGAATATCAACCTGAAGCCACTCGGACGACAAGTGCGATCCGAGCAGGCCAGGGCTTGGGAAACTCGCCCTCTCAACCGAGTGTGATGGCCAGATCGACAATGAAGAAAAAAAAAATAGCAAAAATTGTCGAAACTATGATAAAAATTGTATTGTCCGATATATTGCCCGATATATAAAAAATCATACATTTTTAAGATGAAATACGGGAAACCAACCGAAGAAATTTTTTTTTCCTTCAAAGGGGGAAGGATGTTGGGCCGCGAATTAATTAATTGTACATTATCCCGCCATTGTTCCTTCTTCACGTGAGGCCACTCACCGAAGTAGAAAAAATGTGCAAACGTAAGCAACGAGCTGCGAGCAATGACCGCTACGAGCTCGAGCTACGACTTGCTGGAATTTGCAAACGATGATTATTGTAAAATTCATTGCGACACTTAATTTCGGGTAAAGGAATGAATAACTGCTTTGCCGAAATTATTCTATTAGGAGATTCAAACGAAAGAGGTTGGTTCCTTGTAACGCGCTCGAAACAATGAATTATTGTACTTTCTTTTATTGACTTTTGAAAAGACAACGGAAAGTTGCCGTTGTCTATAATAAATACTTCCACTTTACATGAACTCGCGTTACACTAATTACTCGAGAACTGTCTCCTAATCGGCAAAAGATCCAAAAAATAATAACTTTTTAATACTGTACCGATTACCGAGTGATCCAATTACGCGATACCGTCATAACAGTAGTAAAGCGAGTCAAGGTGGAATAAAGGCTAATTTCTCTACCAATATCTTTGGTCTGGTTATTTCGCACGTGTCGTGAGTCAAAACTCATCATCTTTCAAAATATTTCAGATTGAAAATCACCAGGCAGGGAATTTTCAATAAAAGGCTATTAAGGATAAGTGTGCAATAAGAGTAGTATCCCCACTCCTTCCCCCACCACGCGGCTACCCCCACCACCTCACTTTTCCACCGCCGCGCTACCGCTCTGCTTGACCAGTGTCGGTAACATGGAGATGGTAAAGTGAGGTGGTGTGGGTACCTTGGTGAACAAGGAAGAGTAGAGATAAAAGTAGGATAGAGCAAAGGTGTACACATACTTGGAATAAAATTTTCAACTCACCCTTGTGTTGGCGGCATCTGCGACGACTCTCCAGGGTGACGGGCACAATATTTAGTCCAGGACACACACATATGCACTCTCTCTCTCTCTCTCTCTCTCTCTCTCTCTCTCTCTCTCTCTCTCTCTCTCTCTCACTCACTCACTCACTCAGTCACGCACGCACACGCTCACCCACGCATCAAAAGCCGCAGCTACGCGCCCTGGTAATACGAATTACCCGCACCCATGGAGCGTGGGCATCGGCAGGGGTGGGGATACGTACCCCGATCAACGTATCGTTACCGCGCGTTACATCGATTCGATCTAGATTTCCGTCCTCGTCAATTAAATGATCGAGGCCGAATATCGTGCACTCCACGAGCAACACGGGTAACTCGCTAATCAGTGGCTCGGGGTGATATAGTTGCTGCCAATCGACGTATACCGATTCATCGATATCGACAAGCAGCACCTCGCAGCACCCGTCATCGTCCATGTTTACGATCTCACCGCGCAGAGCCCTTTGATGCCGCACAACGACGCATGAGGCTCCCGCACACAACTCCTCAAATTTAAAAACACTCCTGTCCACAATTCTGTCAATATATAGTCGCTCCAAATCGTCCTCTAATCTCAGCCACGCAGCACACATTAACTCAGTGCGCAGGAATAACGCGTTATCCCACGCACCGCAAACCACCCGAAACACAAAAGCCGCGGCTAGCGCGAAGTTATCATTTCGCGGATACATTTTTTATATTTAAACTAGCGACGTGCACTGCTAAAGACAGACTGAATGCTCCGGATGAGTCTGGCGGTGATCATAGTGTTTGAAGATAACAAACCCCCCTCTGAGTCATAACTAGGTGTGCAACGCTTTGAATGCAATGTCAGCGGTTTTGCACGTGCGTACCGCTTTACGCTGTGCTTCTCGTAAAGCGAATGCTCTGCAGTAAAAGACGCAGAATATGATACCGTGCCGCGAGAGACCTCGATTATAATGTATATATAATTATAAAAGAAGAGACACAGTAAACCGATGTATTTGTTTTTAATTAATCAATATTTTATTTAAATCACTTTACAGATATTTACCGTCGTATGCAACATCCCTGCAAACACGGAAATCTTCCCTCGGAGACTCCTCTGCCGTTCAATTTATTTTTATCACTGTCTGATCGCCGAGAGGCAAAAGCATTGTAATATTCACGCACTAATCTGTCGTTTTTCGTTACATTATCGCTAAAGAGATTATTAAATCGCGACATGGTAAAGCCGCACGACATAAGGTGTAGGAATACGATGCAAAATTGTCCACACACATCCGACGTATTACTCTGTAGCTGCTTGAGGCCGTACCGATAGAACTTGCAGTTTCTTCGTAGTCGGGCGAGATAACCGGTGGTTGCGGTATAACCGGTGGTAGCCCGTAGCTATCAAAGTACATTCCTTTTCCATGATGGTTAACGTACATGGCGATCCAATGCTCTCCAGGTCCGTCGTGGTTATCCGTGTTAACTACGAGTCCGGCTGGTAACGACCATACACGAGGAATTCTGTCAGCCGGGTATACGCCAACGGTTGAAAGTGGTAGATACTGCAGACTCTCGTAGATTTGTCTAGTGTTCATGCTGAACACATAGTCAGTGATTAAATGATGACCGATGCGCTTTGAAAGACGTATATATGCAAAATTTATTTCACTGCGTCGTCGATCGTGTCACGACCACATGATGAAGATTTCTCCTCTTTTTTATTCTCTTCCTCTTCGTCCGCTGACCAAACATCCATGTATGATTCTCCTTTAAATGGATGTTCGCGAAGCCAATTTTTTATTTGGAAAGCCTGGCGCATTGCACAATGCGAAGACGCTGTATCATTTATCATAGCGTGTCTGAAGCATTTTCGCAAAGATTTTGGCATAAATGTGTACGATGGGGCGCCCTCCTCATCCTCCAGGTTGGAAATTTCACGACTCGTGATATCGCAAAGAAGTATAGCCTTCTCGTGACCGCGCGTATAGATGCGTCTTGATTTTCGCGAAATTTCACGCAAGTTAGCGTATACCTGTTTACAGCTCATATCGCCCTCGTACCACTCCATACCGTGAAAATATTTCGAGAGAAAATTATTCTGGCTTCTCGATTGCTGTGGTAATTCGGCAAAGTGACACGGCGGTGCAACGATCCAATGAGCAGAGTACGGTCTATCCACTGCTACCACGGCAATTTCTTTCGGAATAAATTCCGAGTCTTTACCACGCATTCCCTGTATATCCACGACGATATCCATTTTCGCGTCTAATCCGTACAGATGACCGAGTTCGACTGATTAGTTACTCGCGGACACGCTTCTACGTGTCTTAACACGAAATAATTTTATGCCGACATCAGCACATTTTCGCTTATCCGGTAAAATCCACCATTACCTGCCGAGAGGCATCAATTTCAAGGACATTATCATATTCCGCGTAGACTACACAATTTATCGTTGAAGCAAGCGCATCCTCAAATCGTACCTCTATTCTCACACTACCGTGCTTTATTAAATTCCAATGTGTATTGCTGTTCGCCGAAAGATCGGGTGTCAAATCAAAAGCAAACAGACAGTATCCATCGCGATAATTATCGCGATCGATCGAATTACCGTCGTTCAAGAAATGTATTCCAGTGCCCGAAAACAACGTTTGAAAAGCATCCACATATAGATGATTTTTCGTGAAATCAGGTTGTAACGGTTTCGAAGGTATTTGAGCACCATCTACATACAACGAGAGATAATTTATCTTGTAATTTTGGAAATTGAACGGATTCATACTGAAGTCACCGTTAAACGCTTTGTTATCGACAAAACCGATAATTATACGCTTCGGCAACTGACCTAACACGATATTATCGATAGTCTCTCCATGAACACCCGAGTGTATTGAAACGGCTTTTACCTCGACTCTCGTAAGAGGATATTTAGCCGTAGATTTTGCCAGAGTTCTAGCATGTGAGAGCAGCACACCAGGAGCTATTTTTGTTCTACGAACGAGAAGCGATGCCTCGAGAATCTTTAAGCCGCATTGACCATTCTTTGTATTCCCCACAAGACAAAATGAATCTCTAGACCGAACCAGCCGTAGACGCATCTCGACACCGTTTAATAGGAACCGCTCCTGATTGAATATATCGCAATGCAGATGCCCGAGCAAGTCTACAGTTTTTTCGACATTTAAAAATTGTTTTCTCTTCGCAAGCCCCGTATTTTCCGATGTTATATCATCCATTTTCCCAGGCGTATCGTCGTACCAGAGAACGCTCGTGAGATGCGAATTTTTTGCTGCTGGACCGTAATTCAAAAGTGTTTCTATGTACGCTCGATAAGCGTAGGCATTATTTGGAGGTGAAACTAATTTTTGATTCAGGTATACATCCACCTGATTAAACATAGAATGCAAGAGATTGTTTACAGGGCCCGCACTTACTTTCGACGATGTGTCCGCGGCAATTTCCGTAACGGTAGGAGATGTTATTTTCACTCTCAGACTAAGCATAGTATGCGCGAGATCGATATACTCATCACCCTGTCCGGGGATAACAAATTCAGTCGGTGAATCATCTGTTAGCGAAGATATTGGTTTGTAATACACCCAATTGGAGCCTTCGATAGTAGTTTGCGTCGGTGGGAGTGAAAATAATTCAAGTTCCGATTTAAGACACTCGCACGAGTGCGCATGTAGAAAAGCCATCTTGTTTCAGCTATCCAAAAATATCTGCAACTGTTCGTTGACGCGTCTTCTTCTTCTTATTGTTCTTATTATTCTTCTTCTTCTTTATTGTTTTTCTCTTTATTACACTTTTATTTTTACGAGAGATACGTCGTGGTTTACGTTCGTTCGATGAATGAGGAGTACGTGAAATTTTGCGCTTTTTATAACCAGACCCCCGCATGAGAGTGTCAATTTTTTCAGAGGCTTTGCGTTTGAGATTACTGCCTGATTCTCGCGCTCTCTCGCGAATAGCATCTTTCACAGCTATATTTCTATCGAGGATATCACCGGCCACGTTTACACCAGCACGCAACGCCTCTTTTCCAACTGCTTTAGCGCCCTTCTTTAAAAGCGGTAACACTCGACGAAACAGGCCCCCGAGAAAGCTACCGATACCGTGTCCTCGCTGATTAGGTGTTCCGATATAAACATGGCTAATACCACCGTACCCACGACGACCCCATCCGTGCTGCACACTGTCAATATCATCCATAGTGGTGTAATCAATCGCGGGACCTTTTGAAATGTAGTGTCACAGTCAACGTTCCCTGCTCGAATGGTATAGGATCCCCAAATTCGTCTCTTATATCGATCTCGATAGTGTGTAAATTATTGCGCAAGAGAGGTATATATCGTGGCGTTGAAAACGATTTAATTTTTATCGAACCATACGGACAGTCATCAGTATCAATGGGAACAACTCGTAAGAGGGGTGTTTGTACATCGCCTGTAATATAGCTCTCGCAGATATCTGTGTATAAAAACATGCTGCCCGGTATAGCACCGGTGAGAGATGCAGGCCTCGACCCTGTGTATTCGCAATGCGGTTCTATCATTACGGGGCTACAAGCCTCTTCTGAGAATCCTAGTAGCCTTGCGATAGCGGGCGATACGCGAAAGTCGTGGTAGCGTAGATCGTCGCATACGCGTGCCACTTCGACCTGCCCGCTCGGAAGCGATTTAAAGCGCAAATGATCGGCCACGTGAGGTAACTGATTTATACTCTCCAAAAGAGCGTCTATAGAGCGATATACACCAGGTGCTACTTGGTCTCTATCAGTGCTCCTCCGTGTTAAAAGATTTAAACCCGATAAATCATAACCACCATCCTCAAAAGTTACGAGATTTTCTACAGTAGGAACATGTAAAAGAGTCATCGGATAAGCAATTTCCGCAAGAGAAACAGCCCATTCTCCGTGCAGGCGTATCTGACGTGGTAGTTTTGTAATAAATTTCGTCGTCGTATTATCCGGAAAATACTGCATACTACTGTTGCTCGGTAGTACGACAAAGAAAGAGCTATCCTTGGAGCTCATATTTATCACGGACGATGATCCCGAGCGTTCTTCTTCTTCTTCTTTGTCCTCTTCTTCTCTTCCGTCTTCTCGGATGACGGAGGCGCTCGTACTCGTGATAATTCTGCCTCGTAGAAAATACCGTCGATAGTCTCGTTATTCAGATCGTGTAAAATATACACGAATGGCTCTCGATTCACCGATATTCGTTGAATCTTGAATAATTCGTTACTCCAACCACGCTCGTATCCTTTCACGAAAGCTGCTTTAGCTGTAGTGATACGTACCAAGTCACCGACGCTGTATTTAGGCTTTTTTATTTTTTTCGCGTTACGCTCGTAACGCCGTGCTAAATTGTCTCGGGCTATAGAGGCATTTTCGAGGGTTACCTCGCTCGGAGGAATACGCGTTCCGCTGTGTCTAGTGTGATTATAAGCATATAAAAAATTTTGTAAAACATCGATGTAACGCTTATTTCGCGTGTATGTAAAGTAGCGCCACATTCGCTCTTTTATTGTTCGATTAAAGCGTTCGGCAATCGAGGCTTTTATATCAGGGTTACGAGCAGCGCGAAAATCGATATTCTTTTTCTTGAGAATTTGCTGAAACGGTGCGCCGATAAATTCTTTGCCTCGATCAGTTTGCAATTGTTGAGGGCGACGATTGTTACTGCGCGCGAGTATGCGTGTGAGACCGCGGGCCACGTTTGCGCTCGTTTTGTCACGCAAAGCCTCGACCCACGCGTATTTGCTCAACACATCAATAACAACAAGCAGATACGCGTACCCATCGTTGTACGTGGCTATCGAGCGAAGATCAGCTAAATCAGCCTCCCATACATCGTCTATATTACTCACACTGTACGTACGACGGGGAAATCGTCGTCGTACGAGGCGATGCATGTTATATGAATCCTGTGTCTCGAGCCATGGTAAAACATTTTTTCGCGCTACTCTACGATCCACCTGGGCCAAATTTTTTGCTCGAGAATAGGAAGCAGGATGAGCGGTGTCATAATAGATTTTTTGAAGAATTTTCATAATTTTAGCGATGACCAGTTAAATGGATGCTTTTTCTTTTTCTTTTCTAACTGTGTGGGTGGTCGATATTCTACTTGTGCAAAGTTTTGCAATTGTTCGTCCTCTTCTTCATCCCCCTCCTCCCCCTCGATGATGTCGTTTTCAGCCGTGAGCATTAAATCTCTGTTTGAGTGTGCGGTCTCGGCCTCGTCGTCGTCGTTGTTGTTGTTGTTGCTACCGTTGCTGCTGCTGCTACTATCGTTTTCGCGCGGTAAAATAAGACGCCGCTGTGGTGTCGACGATGATGTAGGTGTAGGCTCGTGTAGTAACGCGGGGTTACCGATAAATTCACGCGGCATCTGTATCGCTCGCAGGAGTTTGGCAAAGTGAGATCGTCCGATGGGTTTCTCGCGTTTTCTAGCTCGCATAGCATCGTTAACAAGATCAACGATATTGGAATTTGAAATTCTTCTGCCGTCTATGGAAACAACGCCGTTACGATCCCATGTCATTTTTTTACCAACGGCGCTGCGATGCAAATTGCGAAGCAACGATATTGCTTTAGATTAAAATTTTTTTGGTACGCTATCGATAATAAGTGTGTCGTTGAGCCGCGATTTAACTTTGTTCATTAAATCGTCGTCGGATTTATTCTCGTGGCTATCGAGTGTTGCTACTTTTCGTTTTGATGAAATATTCGGTACGGCATTATCGTATTCGACCATGTGAAGATAACGCTGTAAAACCTGTTGGTACGCTATCCACTTCTCTCTCTCGCTCTTGTACGAGTGAGAGTTTAGAATTTCACTCAGCTCAGAGTCGAGGCGCGATAATGGCGTACCGGTAGTCTGTACGGAAGGCAGCGGGTCTGCACTAGTAGTAGTAGTAGTAGTAGCAGCAGCGGCAGTAGTGGCGAGTCCAGCGAGACGTTGTATGTTATCATGAGGAATAAGTACCATCTTTCTGGCATACTCCATGTCTCGCGTAGGCCAAGACAGGCGCAAGAAGCAACTTGAGAAATCCGACACAGTGCTCGACGATGATCTTCCTCTTACCGCTCCAATTTCCCCTTTTGGCGGCTAGTCGTCGAAGAATTGTCGCGTGCCTCCGAAGATGATTCTTTTGCACGTTGTTCAGACTCACGTTTCCCTGTAAAACGTTTAGAGCACACTCGCATATACAGCGTACAAGCGCTACATCTGCTTTGCGCAAAATTGCACGTCGTTGCTCTTGCTTCAGATAACACAACGCTTGCAATATAATTATCTGCTTTTTATCGAGAGGTCCGCGCAACGCCATTACAAGCGCATTACTGGTACATCGCGCGATGCATCGCGAACTTTTATTGCTTTTTGAGGCACGTAAACGTAATGGTATTGGTCATCGGGAAATATACAGGCGCGAAATCGACAATTATCAGGCGTCGATTGTTTCAAGTCGAATAATAGATAGCCGTGCGGTGCGGCTGTTGCATCGAAATATACTTCCTGCAAAAATCGCGGATTCTCGGGACATACCTGGCGGGCTAGGTGCTGAATTTGCGCGCGATCTCGCGGATTTTTGAAGACAATGATATAATTAGCGTTTAAGGAGATATCGCGCTGCCCGTGACCCTGATGGAAGAGATTTTGCGTGATGAAAATGACACTAAGATTTTTATGATGGCTACCCTTGGTGAAAAGATCGACCACAGTATTGTTGGATGCCTCGCGCATTAGATCGTCAATGACCACAAGTTTAGGTCTTGCGTCATTCGAGTAGTCTACTGCTTGCGGTAAACCCTCGCGAAATTCGATTTTATCACCGTACTCTGAATACCCGGACTGCCACTCTGAGTAATAAAAAAGTATACGCTCGAACGGGACATCCGTCATTTAGCGCATGTATTTAAAGAATTTTTTTACAAAATATGTTTTACCACATCCCGTAGGACCGCTTATCACAGCTGTCCATGGATGTTTCCAACGTGTATCCATATCGATGAGTGTCTATCAAAATCAATCAGCATACTCTTAAATAAGCTTATACCGCAGCTGCGGCTGCGGCGGCGGCGGCGGCGGCGGCGGCGACCCCGCGGCATCAGCTATTTTCGCGGCCTTAAAGAGCTGATAAGACGCGGCGCGCCTGCACTAGCTGATGAGGCGCGGGCCCGCGGTATAAGCTGGCGTTTACGCTGTATGTATATTAAATAACGATAATTTTTATATTTCTCACAAATAAAGCAATATTTTTATTTCACTATGCATACATCTCTATATACAAATTTTACGAATCATCAAATTCTAAACAACGATATTATATCCACGGATGTGGCACGAGAAAGCCAGAACAAAAGGAAACACTCGATAAGAAAGACGGGACAAAAGGAATCAACGATGAGAAAGTCAGCACAAAAGGGAACGGTAGAGAGATAGCAGCTACTGTTACGAATAGCAGCACAAAAAGAACGATCCGATAACGATTTTATACATGATAAATCAATTTTTCAATGTATTGTACACAGTAAATATGTTACATGAAATTAGACAAAAAGATTATTTTTAAATATCGCGAATTCACCCGTAAAACTATATACTTTTTGCGTTATACTAATTAGCGTGTTTCACAATAGCCATACGGTACAGTAGAGTACAGCCCGTGCCGTTTTCGCTTCGTGTTAACAGGCTCGCATGATTTCGTTTCTTTACGCGTTACTACATGATGAAATTCCGTACGTCGAATAGCGTCGAATTTTAAAATAATAGGTACGCTCCTTGCTCCTGTCACGAAAGATCGTAATGCGTTATAATTTACGTGACGGCTATTCGCAAAGTTTAGCGTGATACCCTTCACTTTACATTTTTCAATAATCGTACCGTCGGGTTTACGGACAAGGTATGCGTAAAATTTTGGTCCACCCGAAACGAACGAAGTTATATAACTACCAGGCCCGTATTCACTTAATTCATCCGTAAGATCTTCTAGAAATTGACCGATTGGTGGCTCATACTCGTTACCACCGAGATGGCTCACGTAAATACAGGAGTCCGTATCGCAGTACAATATTCGCCGCCCGAGCCCCTCAAGATAACTGTATAATTTTAGGCGTGCCTGTGCCGTCGTGTATGCTGCAATCACGGCGTTTGATGTCGGTGATGGTTGGATAGCATCGCGGTTGCTCACATAGTTTACATACATAATCTTGTGATTAACCGGTAGCATCCCCGTCACCTCAATCTCCGGACTCGTTAGTAAATTCATTAACTCCGCGCGCGTGAAGACGATAACGGTTTTCGTGAGATTCTCTCGTTGACCAAACTTTCCCCAGAATGAATTAAGAGCCAATTTCGCTAGTGAACGTAAACCCGGATTTGGCTGCAAAGCACTTCGCTCGAGATATACACCCTCAGACTCCTTGTACAATGCTATAAAACGCTCTATTGCTTCCTCGTCATCGTTACACTCTGTTGGCGGACCACTCGCCTCCTGTTTTATTTTTAGGAATGTATCGATGTACTCGGCAAAATGACCGCCTCGTCGCGTTGTCGAGTCATACTGCGTAACAACGTATTGCCAAATTTCATAGATACGCGTCACTTTATATCCGAGCGACACAGCTTTTCTCAGTTCGTCCACGACCCATGTGCCGTCAAACGCTCGCTCAGTCGTGTCATCGTGTGTACAAACCTCGGATGTGTCCATATCTGTACAGCACGTTCTACACAGGGGGAACAGTAGTTTCCCATGCATGCGAACAGGCAGTACGGGTATATACAAATCGCGCGGTGCCAGCACGGTACACTTCACGAGACCCTCGACGACACTTAGATCGTTTTCAAGTCCTACGAGTTCTCGACACTCGTCACCTACGTACAATTTCGGGTGTCCAACGGGATATTTTCCATTTTTACATACCCACGGATACAGCGAGCAAACATCCACATAGCGTATCTGCTCCCCGTTCGCGACGTCGTACAAGCTGACAAAATTTTCCGTTCGACCGCCAAAGAATGCATCGCGTGGTTCGAGAGGCGCCTGCTTGACCATGGCGTGATTTTTCACGTATATCGACATTTCCTCGTTATTCTCGAGTAATCTGTCAAAATCGCATTCCCATATTTCGGTTAGAGTGTACCCTTTCGATCTGATTCGCCCGGAAATAAGAATGGTACGCTCGTATCGCTCATCCATTGTATCACCGAATTTAGTTCGAGCATCTCTATTCACGCGATAACATCGTGGACAACCATGCCAAAAGCAGCCATGAAATTGAAGAACGTGATGGACACCCGCATCCACGTAGTAAATGTCCACGGCCGGTAGGCCGGCCGGAGGGCGATACTCTCTCGTGCGTCCAGCATGAGCGATAACGCAGTTGAGCTCACGCTCGAGCCATACGAGCCATACGACGGCCTTGCGCGATTGCTTATCGCCCCAGCGATATCCTCCTGGTGGTAACACCGCAATGCGATCTTTCTGTAGAAAATTCTTTCGAAATACTCTCATACATGCTGATGCTATCGTGCATGCTTCTGTAAAGGGGCACACGCTCCCACAACGTATAAGTAACTCTCGAAAAGCTAAACACGCTCGTCTCAAAACCGTAACATCTGTACGACAATATTGCACAAATTGCGTCGCAAAATCAAATTTATAATCTACGCGACTCGATTCTTCCTCATACCATTTTAAAAAGCGCTCGCGATCCGCTGAGAACATGGTATCGGGTGAGTAAAAATGCAAAGCCGGCAGAGGACCTGAGTAATTCTGATATTCCGGTGTGTTGAATAAATGGGGAAATGTACCTTTTGCCATCTCATCAGCGAAACCAAAGGCCTTAGGTAAAGCACTAAGAGCCATGGGTAAATAGTTTAGACTATCGAGAAAAACGACATCGCCAATTTTCATCGAGACAATCTTCGTACCGTTCATAATCAGAGAGGGCAGCTGTGTTTTTTGCACCTCGATTAAATACCGTAGAATAAATTGTGCGTCGAAACCTCTAGCATTATGGGCGATGCAGATGGTCTTTTTAAATTTTTGCGATAATGCCAATTTTACGAGATCCCCAACAGGATCATCGATAAACACGAATTCACGTTTACCACAGTTAGCACAATCTGTCTCTATATCTGTGATATCCAGACATGCCATACATACGCATTGTGCGACACATAAATTCGGTTCGTGAATTCGTGTCGATTTATCATCATGCAATTGCGCGTGTTGCTGCGTCTCAAAATCATAAAATAAAAATCTCGTGCAAGACTTGTCTTTTTTCTTCTCCTTTTGCGCATCTGATTTCTTAAGAGGTGCTATAAAACATGCATGCGTAGTCGGCCGCGTTTGTTTGCATGTAGTACAAAACGATATACCACATACATGCATCTTTTTATCTGTGGTTTTAATCATACGCGAGCAGCCTCTACAGATTTTTAATGCGTTACAGACGCTGTACCGTCTATATTTACGAGACGTGATACCCGCGGAGCCCTCACTCTTGTGATGAGCGAGGCAAAAAGCACCAAAGAACGAACGATTACAGTCTGCGCAATACTCAGGCTGAGAGTCTCTATTACCGTTGCAATAAGTGGATTTACAGCGAGCACATTGATAGCTACATCGATGCTCGAGTACTCGAATATACTTGGAATTACATTGCGTGCAGAACCCCCGACTACCAAGCGCACCGGCGAGATTTAATATCGGTTGATAGTGATGAGAACGCTCGTAATAGAGAATAAAGAGTGTATGATTAATTTTACCTGTTGCAGTGAGTACGTATTTTCGCCCATCGTACAGAGCCGGAACGCGTTTTCCGAAGGTGAGAAATTCATAAACAACAATCGCTATACCCTCGTGAACCAAGTACTCCTGAAAGAGCTGAATTTCGCGCGCACCACACCCCCTAGACGGTGTCGTTACCCCTGCATTACGTGTGAGCTCTATCGCCGCTGTATATTGCGCACCTCGAAGCCCGTTCCGAATTTGACACCATCGTCTGTGTAGCACACCCGTACGTATTTGACCGCGTTCGGCATGCGCTCGGGCAGTGACAAGGGATCGTTGTAGACACAAATTATCGCGATTACTTATGCGTAAAAATGACTTTTTTGCTATAGACTCGTGTGTAAGCCTAGTGCCCACACCGGCTCCTTCGACGCCTCGTACTATACACGTCGTCATTCTACATGTACCAGCGTCTATTTGAAATTCGCGCGCGCTCTGAGCTACACTATTAATTAGTCGCCATATATCGTCGGGAACGATGTCACGAGCTGGTCGAAATGATAACCATACAGGTCCTTGCGCAAAAGACGGTACGCTCAGAGTCATACCCACATAATCATGTCCTTCGCACGATTCTGTAAGACGTGTGAGAACATCTCGTACACCTCCCTCGAACCATGTCAGATGATCGATACCGACCGGTGGCTGACGAAAATAAAAATCTGTCTCTCGACCCTGCATCCTAAAGCGTGAAAAATAACGTCTCTGCTCGTTGTCGATACCGAAACGTTCACCAGGAGGCAAAATATCACCACCCCGTGCAACAGTCCTTCCATCGCCTGTCTGTCCACCTGCAGGCATAATTAAACCATTTATTAGAATTTTTATTTAATTTACTTTAAATTTTTGTTTGTCGCTGGCTATATACTATGCATATAATTCGTGTAACGTAAGAATTACAAACTTATATTTGCTTCTAATCCTCGAATCCGTCGACTGCACCCGGGAACCGCCGACGCATTTCGTAAACCAACTCGATTGTCGGCGGTCTCGGCACAGTGAATCGTGCAAAGTGAAAAACGTTTGGGTCCGTCTCGTACCCTGCTTTTTCATTTTACTATTATTATCCGCGTAATTTTTTTATTTTTGTCAGCGTAGTTGTATTATTAAAAGCTTACCTGAATCTACAGGGTCCTCCTCCTCCTCTTCCTCCTCCTCCTCGTCGTCATCGTCTACGTCTTGCTCCTCCTCCTCCTCCTCCTCCTCTTCTTCTTCTTCTTCTTCTTCTTGCTCCTCCTCCTCCTCTTCTTCTTCTTCTTCTTCTTCTTCTTCTTCTTCTTCTTCCTCGCTGTCTGTATTGCTGCTGGCATCATCGTTTGAACTGTATTGTCGCGATGGGCCTGCGACGGATTCATCTGGTTCTCTCGAGGGGCCTGCCATGAAAAGACCGTTTGTAGGTTTATAACCGCAGAATGGCTGGGTAAAATTTATCCAGCGATTCCCTACGGTGCTGTCGCCATCGTTGTCCCTGCTATGATCATCTGAATCGGTTCTACCCTCCTCATCGAAATCATAAGTGTCGGATCCCATTTCTGCGTCCTCATACCGTCGAACTATATAAAAATCTTATGAAATAAAGGAAATAAAATAAAAGTGATTAGCGCTGTATATTACTTACGTCTTTCATTGAGTATGGGTTGCAGAGCAGTCTCATTCAGCCAACCTCGTCGACGAATAACACGCACCACCGAATCAATAATTATTTGATTATCAAACAATCCAATATTATACGCGTCAACTAAATCGCGCTGATGACACTCGCACAGCATACCGCGAATTTTACGAACAACCGCCTGTGTCGGAAGTTCCCATAGGGTGATCTGTAAATTTCTTCTACCCCAGCGCGAACGCAACGACGGTCTACGCTTCAATATAAACTCTATCAATTTTCTTATCAATGAGCGCTTTACCACTCTGACCATGATTATGCTGTCACAGTAGTAGTAGTAGTAACCACAGTAAATCAGACAATTAACTAGAGAATTTTCAAAGCGGCTCACTTTTATATATATTCCTTTAACAAGCTCTCTCTCTCTCTCTCTCTCTCTCTCTCTCTCTCTCTCTCTCTGCATATACTGCAACGATGTAATGAATACGACTAACCAAGAAGATGGCCGCACGCGATCGCTTTACAAAAGCAAGACCTAGGGAAATATTTAGCGATGATGATGTACTTAGTTATCGAGTTTCGCTGCTGAAAGTCATATTGTTTTCATCTAATTTCAAGGCACTCGCCCATGAGGAAAATCATCAAATTTCACCGACGAATATTATTTAGTTTTCATGGTACATATTATCTGTATGTCAATGTGTGCGTGTGCGCATAAGTGTGCGCGAGTATGCAAGAGTTTTGGGATATATCTGCTGCTGTTACTAGGCTGTTGAGGAGAATGCGACAAATATCAAAGGATATTGGCTAGCAATTTTCAGGCGTATGATTTGCAGTATCAAAAGAAGAGGCAATGCAATTAGGTGGTGGGGGAAATCTGTATAAAACGGAGTATGAACACGACCGACGATTCATTCGAAAAGTTACAGTCTACAGGAAAGCAATAAAAATGGCAAATAACGGTGCTAAGTCTCATGCGATATCGCAGTATATAGTGAACCCCGTTATGTACGGTTTAAATAAATCATTTGGTAAAATAATCGTAGCCGGGTTCGAGTTGAACTCTACGTGTACGCTTACACCGGTGGTGAAAATATTGTCGAATACTTTTACCGGAATTACATTCGGTGCGGACGAGTGGCGAGTGTTTAAAAGTGATTTTTCTCGCGTTCAACAATATTTCGAAGCTCATGGGACTGATGCCGAGAAAATGTGTAATACCCGCATAGAGCACACAACGCATTACACACTTTTAACCTCGTGTTACCAGCACAGAGCTGTGTCATTTGGTAAAATAAGCGGTAGCGTTGATGAGGAATACGAGAATCAAGAGGAATCTGGAGAATCGAAACGGAAACGCTTCCGAAAATACTCTCCAAACATTGTTCTTCAGCGGTCTACATTTGATATGCTCGTCGAAATAAGTAGAAGAATTGAAATTCATATGCAGGCTCTAGAGAGCAAAAGTGAAACGATTCAGAGGTGTATGCACGAGGTGGTATCATATGTCCGTGAAAAAATAGTTGTCAGTGAAATGCCTCGTGCAGTAGCGTATGAGATCATCGGTTCCAAGGACTTCTTTGAAGAAGCGCTCGAACACATCGCGATCTTGCTAACGCCAGAGGATACGGAGTTTATAAAAATTATTTTGTCCGAATTAATTGTGCTGTTTCGTGGTCATATCGCTGATCATGCATCGGGTGTTGCGTCGCGAACGCAATAATTCTACGTATGTGCAGCTATTTGTGATAAAGAAACTGTTGTAAATAATTGTATATAGTGTACATTTCGCTCAAAATATTTTAAAGTATACGCCGATGTCAGTCACAGTGAGAGAGAGAGAGACAGTCGTAAAACCGAAGCATCAGCAAAGGTCTGCGCTAGAAAGAAGACGGATCGCTCGTCTCTGCTTCATTAACACAGCAGATCATGGAATACGTGCCAATGTCGATTAGCAGCAAAGCAGCAGAACTTGGTAAGTAAAAAATATAAAATAATTTAAAATCATGTGATATTTATTTTTAATTAAAAAATGCTTTGCAGAGCGAGCAACCCCTGCATATGAGCCGACACCGAGGGTTCGTTATTCGTGTCATGGAGAGCGAGAGGAAGATACATATACTGTACAGATAGAGCTAACTTCGGGAAAGAAAAGGGCCACCCGACATCCTCATCCGCAGTTGTCGTCGGTAGCAGAAGATCATCAACGCTGCCAACTTTGTATAATGAGGCGTGGCATATCAGGTAAGACAATATCGATTATTCTGTACACGATGTTTTTTATTGATCAGTGCGCTCAATTAAATAGTTGTTTCGTTCTTTTTCCAGAAGTACACTATGATGACAACGTCCACAGCGTAAAATAATTTAAAACCAATATTACGAGTGATAATACAAATTAATTCCATATAGCGATAGAAATAAAATTAACGGTGAAGGAATCTCCGAGCGTGGATGACCGTGTTTGCAGGGCTGTTGCATACGACGGTAAATGTATAAAGTGCTTTCCATAAAATATTGGTTAGTTTAAAAATATCTGATCTTACTGCGTCTCTTATTTTTATAGCATAATAATTGAAGTCTTTCTCTCTCTCTGTGAGGGATCATATTCTATATCTTTTACTGCAGAGCAAGCACTTTGCGAGGAGCATAGCGCCGGGCTATGCATGCTCGAATACCTCTTTCGTTGCATTCAAAGTGATGGATACCTAGTTATGATTCATAGGAGGTTGTTATCGTTATGCCCGTGATACTCTCTAGTAGCATCTCGAGCATTTAGTCTGTCTTTGGCATCCTACTTGGAAACAATAAAAAGCAATATGTATCCACGATACGGCAAGGAGATTTTAAGCGACGCGTTTTGGTGCCGATTAATGTTTGTCGAGTGTGTAATGAGTGTGTTTCTGCGTACGCAGGAAATGTGCGATGCATACGACGAGTTGGAAGAACTCCTGCGTAGTGTGTATTTAGTGGAACGTCGTGGAAGACCCATTGAACTTGGGGAGTTGCATATCGGCATGTCCTGTATTGTGCCTCGTTTCAATAACGTTGTCCGCGGGGAAGTGGTTTACCCGGACTTTGATGGGTACTGCGAGGTGTTGCTAGTCGATTTCGGCGAAACTATTTACATCGACTGGTCTCACCTATTTCATCCGGATCCTCTAGCAAGTATGCTGCCGGTTCTTGTCATGGAGTTTTCCATATACGGACTCGAACGCGTGGATGTTGCAGGTATCGAGCAGCTCGTCGAAGAAGCGTGCGGCGGAGATGACTTGATCGCTGTCATGATGCGACCTCTTGCCGGCGATAACGTTCCGCGGGTTCGCTTATCGAACGGTGAACGCGTGGATGTGGCTGCGTTTATTATAGAAGCCCTCGGTGATGAGATAGATATCGGCTACGATATCGACGCCGTGGACGAGGGCTTTGACGAGGACGTAGTAATGAATTAAAGACGCTGTGCATGTGTATGTGTGTGTGTGTGCGTGTGTGAGAGAGTACATTCGAGAGACAGGAGTTTAAAATCGCTTTGGCAGGAGGGTAGATGCCTACAACAGCTGCGGTGGTGGTGAGTACATAATTTTATTCATTTTTCCAAGTATGTGTACACCTTTGCTCCATCCTACTCTTATCTCTACTCTTCCTTGTTCACCAAGGTACCCACACCACCTCACTTTACCATCTCCATGTTACCGGCACTGGTCAAGCAGAGCGGGTAGCGCGGCGGTGGAAAAGTGAGGTGGTGGGGGTAGCCGCGTGGTGGGGGAAGGAGTGGGGATAGGAGTGGGATGGAGCAAAGGTGTACACATACTACTAATAAGATTGTTCGGGGACGATGCTTTGATTTATACAACAGGGTATTCGAGTATAGAAATTAACAATAATCTCAATGAACAAATAGTGAGAGGAGGAGAATGGTTGAAGGTAAATAGGCTATGCTAATGTTGATGAAAGTAAGATTATGTTAATAAGAGGAGTTAGAAAGCAATAAACAAAGAACAATTAAAAAACTAGACTACAGAACAAAGTACTAGTGATTGTAAGTGAAATTAAATATCAAGCAGTAATATGTGATAAAAAGTTACATTTTTTTAAACATATACAATCTATTTGTAAACGGTAGGAGTAAAATTAACCCCTTGCACTATTTTCACGAGTCTGACTCGTGATGAAAATTTTAGGCCAAACTTGAATATCACGAGTCAGGCTCATTGTTTAATTTCATGTGAAACGTGAATATCATGAGTCTGGCTCGTAATCAATATTTCGGGCCAAACATAAATATCACGAGCCACACTCGTGGTCTTAATCTCGGGCTAAACAAGAACGTCTGAAGTTAGGCACGGCTTGTTCCGAATTTCAGCGTAGTGCAAGGGGTTACGTATTATGCGGAGAATTGGGATGGATTTATCCACAAACATGAGGTGCATTGTATATAAAGCAATAGTAAGTCCATTGTTCGAATATTGCTCATCTGTACTGTAACGGTAAATTTGTGCCTCAACGCACCACGTTACCTATAGCTGGCCCAAGCTATTTTTCCTTCCTTTTATTTTCTCTTACGAGTTGGGCGCCAGGCGCTTACGCGCCGGAAGGAAAAATAACGAGATGGTAGGCCAGACTCAACCCAGGCTAGCTACAGCTGTTCCAGGCAGAGTGGGTGGTTCGGACTGTCAAGTCACTTATTAGTCCAAGATAACATATGAATAAAGTCAATTAATTAAGATAATTCATTAGAATTACTGAACCGAGTCCAATAATAAGACATGGTTAATAAATACCAAACTCAAACAATAAACAATATTTAGCTAAATAAATATTAAATAAATAAATAAAATAACAACCGTAAATAATTCAAACAACCACAGCAAGTACGGGACTTACAAACTTCTTTATTTCTGGCAACCTGATGATAATTTCCAATAAACAACAATTTCGAATTCAAATAAAATGTCCCGTAAAATCAGTCTCTTGTGTTAACAATTTTCTAACTTTAGTTAGGTTTCCTAGTTTTAATCTTTACTTCAACGGCAGCAGTTATCCCACGCTCTCACTCACTCTCATACTTCGGTAGCCCCTGGATAGCCTATCTCGTTCGCTACGTATTCCTAATAATATTCATCGACTACAACCAAATATTCGGTAGTCTCAACGCACCGTTCGCGATACGGCCTATTCCGAGCTAATCCCAAATACATCCAAGAACCATAACAACGGGACGTCGGAAGGTCACGCACGCGAAGCGACCCGCGGCTTGCCAAATATTACAATTCCCAATAATAATTGCGAGACGGTAATCAATCTGAGCGTAATACTCTCGACCGGCCCCTCGTGGCCTGAATAAAATATAACGAACAAAATATGACAAATATAATATAACCCATAAAAGGTAACCGAAGATAAAGAAAGAATAATGGATAAAAACGACTAAAATATAATAAACAAGATATAATGAATAAAATATAACAAAGAAAATATAACGAATGAACTATAACGAATAAAATATAACAAATGACATATAACCAATAATAACGAGGAAAAGAAAATAAATAAAGAACGGAACAAATAAATGAAGGAATAAATAAACAAATAAATAAATAAAATAATAAATAACCAATCAATAACCCATAATAGATAAACTAATAAATAATAGATCAAGGAATAAATAAATAAATAAATAAAACCGAGAACCGCCGATTGATTGGAATAATGCGCGACGCGGTATATAACGTTCTAGTCCCTTCTACACAGAACACACCAAGGGACGACGTGATAACGCGCGCACGACCTTCTAAATCGAGACAAAAGAAAACTCAAATTAACTCATCCAAACCAAAGTCTATAATCTGGCCAAAACCGGTGACACGGTCTATTCCGTTCAGATCCCACACATAACCAATTAATAAATTCAAAACACTCCGGGATAACGGCCTAACGCGCGCACGGTTTAACCGTTAACAAAATTCCTGGATTAATGTAATGACTTTTCCCCGGTTTTTATCCGCTACACGATCTCGAGGTTACATGCTACCGACGCCGCAGCTCCCGATACAAATTAATACTCTGCACGTAGTGTACGAGAGTCGCAGGGGTGACCAATTTCGATAAATAATGTCCAATAAATCGAATAACAGAATAATAAAACAATAGCGAAAGACCGTGGAAGGAAGAAGAGCTCACCGGGACGATGCTGGTGCGAAAATCCTTGAAATCCAGGAGAAAAATCTCGAGTATCCCTCAATCCTCTCCTCTCCAGTCGAGATAATATGTCGGAAACTTAGGGCCCCACCAAGTAACGATCGCCTCCTTGGTCTGTCCGGTCGTATCGTAAGCAATGAAACGGGACAGAGATATGCTCGTTCTAGACGTAACGTCCTGCTCGCTCGACAGTCCCCGGGAAAAAGCCCCGAGGTCCTGCCGGCACGCGTGCCCGTAACTTATGATCCCCACTTAACCCGCTAAACTCGGTTAATTGGGGGAACCGGCGTCGCACGCTGACCACGACTAGCGCCTCAGCTGGCCGATGTATAAATTAGCGACAGACAATACCAGCGTTGCGTAGTCCCGCAGATGATCCCCTGAGATATATACGTTGCCGTGGGCCGACGGCGGCTGAGAATAAAAAGCCGCGTATCCTCCAGTACGTCGAGCGGGACAATGATACAACTCGACCGGGAAAGGTGTGAAATGTCGGTCCAGAGAGGAAGGCCGAATCCCGAAGCTCTCCTCTTCTCGGTACTCTCCCATCGTCCCTCCGGTCGTATCAATTGCATTATGTATAAAAAGAAATAAGACAAGAAAAAAAATAAAATAAAGAATAAATAAAATACGCAAATCATCCCCTGCAGCCCTGAGCGATCGTGCTGGTAACCGTTGAGCGAGGAGGACGCAACTCCCATATTCTGCCACGTTACAGTACTAATGGGTATAAGTAAAACAAATTTGGAGCATTTACAAAAATGCAAAACCAAAGGATGAGAATAATACTTAGATGCAATAGAAGAGTAAGAATCAGTGATATGTCAGAAGCACCATATTTCATGTCGGTAAAAGAATGATCAAGTACAATATATGTGTACTTATATATAAAACAGTAAATGGGTTGTGTCCCATATATTTGGCAAATAATATAGAATTAGTTCAATATGGAGAAGGTGTAAGTACACGACAAAAAGGAAATAGTCATATCAACAGATGTAGAACTATGGAAGAACAAAAAATGTTTTGGCATGAAGGACTGAAAACGTACAATGCTTTATCAAACCAAATAAAAAGAGAAAACAGACCTCCAAATTTCAGAAGAATGTTAGCGAAATATTAAGATAAGAAGGAAGGGATCTCTGTTTCTCTGTCTCTCTCTCTTTGCGTCTATGTACAGGGTGCGCCATCTTTTATATCGGTATGTAAACGTTGAATAACTTTGACATTTATCAACCGATTGACTTGAGTAGACATGTTTTTGAAACGTCAATTCAGTACAATTTTAAACATGAATCGCTTCACACCTAAACAACGTGCCGAAATAGTGATGCTGTACATTGAAAACAGTTGTTCAGTTGTGTTAACTCAACTTGCATATCGTCGAAAATATCGTGACCAACAAGCACCGTCTGACAATACTATTCGTCGTTTGGTGTCGAATTTTATTGAGCACGGGACAGTGGGACATCGTTCACGTGGCGTTAATCAACGCCCAAGACGTTCCAATAAACTGGTTGAAGCGGTAATAGAGAGTGTTTCCGAGAACCCCCATGTGTCGTATCGTCACCGCGCTCAGCCTTTTGGCGTCAGTGGAACCACTTTGCGGTGCATTTTGAAGGATGATTTGCATTTGTTTCCGTATAAAGTGCAATTGACTCAAAGAATATTGCCGACAGACCGTCCACGTCGCTTGGAATACGGCCAAACAGTCGCTCGAATGGTTGACACTGAACCTGATTTTTGGAAACAAATTTTGATGACCAACGAGGCCCATTTCACACTCTCTGACGCCGTTAACAAGCAAAATTGCCGCATTTGGAGAACGGAGAATCCACACGAGATCCATGAAACACCATTGCATGACCAAAAAGTGTTTGGGCCGGCATATGCGCCAAAGCCATAAGTGGGCCATTTTTCTCCAGAGAAGGCGAAACAGTCGATGGGAATCTATATCGGTGGATATTGGCTCCTTATGTTGCCCACAAATATGTGAAAAAGGTCTGGACGGTTACTGGTTTCAACAAGATGGTGCGCCATGCCACACAGCAAATCAAGCAATGCAGTTTCTGCAACAAAAATTGCCTGGACGTGTGATGTCAAAAATGGCGACATTGACTGGCCACCCAGATGTCCAGATTTGACCCCTTCGGACTTGTTTTTGTGGGGTTATTTGAAAAGCAAAGTGTGCGCCAACAAGCCTCGACCATTGGCGAGCTCAAGGCAAGCATTCGTGCCGAAATCATCGCTATACCCCCCGACATGCTCGAAAAAGTGATGGAAAACGCAGCAAGAAGGGCACATTTTGCTTTGGCCAATAAAGGCGGCCACTTGATTGATGTTGAATTCAAAAACTAGTCCAAATAAATTGTAAAGGACCAAATTAAATAAAAATACCTTATATATGGAAATCGGTTGTTTTTTTAAACGTTATTCAATGTTTACATACCGACATAAAAGATGGCGCACCCTGTATAGATAACCGAAAGGTCAAATGCTCGGCGATTTTATGCAGTCCTTATCTGTTGAGAAACTAGCTCCCATGGTACGACGATATTCGCTTCGTGGCCGCCTATCTGCTGTTGCGCTACTGCGCTCGACGGCCGTGCGGTTAGCTGGGTGGCAACAATTCACCGAGAAATCTTTCAAGCCTAGGTACAATGATCACGCTCTCATGCAGCGTTAGCATCGCCAACGTCGTTTTTAAAACACGGTCCATCTTGAATTACATCTATCGTTAACGCTAACTGGATAACACGCGCTTCTCGTTACAGATTCATTCAACTACATCTGGTAAGGTGACGCACTGATAATTTATACAAATTCTCTCAGTGTGACGGTAAAAATTACTCATACGTGCACCCTTATTCGTCTCACCTCGTAGCGTGCTCTGCAGCTCGGGCTGATTTCACGCTCTCTCACATTTTATTTACACAGCACGCAATTAAAATAATTGTACGTGCAGCGCACCGTGTAAATTCAGTGCTCAATTTTTCTTATATATTTTTATGTGGTTTGTTTTGAGTGAATATAGACCATATTCTCTTTCAACATCATCTGTCTGGTTATATTCCACCTGTCGCGAGTCAGTACTCATCGCACTTTCAATATATTCTAGCCACCAACTTCTCAGGTACGAGGATTCTCAAACATTAACCTATTTTTCTCCAGCGTATAATAATATCGCTATTGCGGGTGATTTTTACTGTGATTTGGCTAACAATAATTATGAATCAATTTACCTGCGTCAGTTAGTATTCTCTAACCCTCTTCACACTGTCGATTCGAGTACTACTCACCGTACTGCGACTTCTCACACATGGATTGATGTGTTTATCATTGATGAAGATAAAATAAAATCTTTTGGTAAGTCTGAGGTATCCCTCATGACCAGTGACAATCTATTGATGCTTCACTATGTTTTTGATATAGAGCCCGTAGCTGATCACCCGTCGAGCTTACAGACACTTCGATGATTTCGGTTTTTGTAGTTTATTACGGTTTAATTCAAATGATACATTACTCTGTGATTTTAGTCAGATGCTTACCATCGATCCGAGAAGCGACTTACATTAATTGTTGATGTTTCGGCAGCAATATTTTTAAGATCTCTAGATAATTATGCGCCAATAAAGTCGTTCCATGTTCGACTTCCGTCGGACCCGTGGCTCGCAAAATTTAAGAAATAGTATAACTCGGAAAAATACTTTGTATTCTCGCGCGCGTAGATCGAAAGATGTTCTTGATCTGGCTATCTGCAGGGAGCATACAGATGTGCTTAAGAACGACCTGAGAAGAGCAAAAAATGAATACTTCTTACTAAAGTTAACCAGTATTACCGAATCTAACAAGTTATAGAAATCACTTGCGGCACTTGGTTTAGCTAAAACATGGTTCTCATCTCCTCTTGAATTCTTCACGTTAATTGAACGCAATACTTTTTATTCTGCAGTATCTAGTCAGTTACCGTCCTATTCTTATGGTGAGCTTAGAGTTCTAGCCTCTGATATTCAGTCATCACGAGATACATTCAGATTCGCTGAAATCACTATCGCTCAGATACTCTCACTAATTGCTTCCAGCTCTAGTTCGAAGTAATTTCCGTTCGGTCCTAATGGCATTTCACTCTTCTCAGTAAATAAATCACTACAAGTTTCCGCCCCGCTGCTTACTTATATTTTCAACTATTCATTACAATCATCAGCTTTTCCTAAATCTTGGAAAAAAGCTTATCGCCGGCCATTATTCAAAGTCAAGACACCTCTCTCTCCATCTGATACACGGCCGATAGCTAATCTTAATGAGTTATCCAAGGTGATTGAGTGACAAGTGCACAAGCAGATTACGAATTGGATTAAGAGAAATAAATTGTTAGATCAACGCCAGTCAGGATATCGGAGCGGTCACAGTATCCAGTCAGCATATGCGACGATATTAGACGTAATATCGAGGAAAGACGTGTTATCATCCTTATCCCCTTCGATTTTAGCAAAGCGTTTGACCATTTACAGCTTCTTCTTAAACTCAAAAAAATCGTATTTTCTTATACAGTACTCGACTGGATACTTCCCTACTTGGTGGATAGAACCCAAGCAGTTTTGGATGAGCCAGGTCAATGCTCCACCTGGATACCTACGACGACCGGTGTCCCTCAAGGTTCTGTCCAGCGGAAATATTACCGGAACGCAGTTCCGCAGCAACTGACAACAGCCTTAATGACTTCGCTAGCTTTTTTCGCTTTTATACTACTGTTATCTGGTCTATATAATGTAACAGAGGAACTAAACACGAAACTTGAACGACGCATCAACAACTGTATTCGATACATTATCAATCTTCAGCTAGACACACATGTAACATCATGCAGGCGTCAACTTGGTTGGCTCACAGACAAATCGAGGCCCCTCTATTTCCTTGGTATTTCATTATATGAATTCATTAAGAAAGAATCACTGTCATACATCCTCGAGTTATTTAAGTATGAATCCAGTGGTTCACAACGTCCCTTGAAGGCACCGCCTTCTGCTGTTAGCCTTCCAATATATCGCACTACTACGTATAAAGAGTCGTATTCTTTCTCTGGAATTTATCTATGGAACTCTCTACCTAGTGTCATAACATCTGCGCCAAGCCTTCATATTTTTAAGAACCGCCTATTTGCGCATTTGTTCGATCATGTGGATCAGGTTTGAATCATATGTTTAAATAATATTTTTATAAAATCTACATATACTGTTACGTCCCGTGTCTCCTCACCAGATAAAGAATCTCTTAACAGCAATAGCTGAATGTGTAATATGATATATATATATATATGCGAGACAGAACGGTTAGGATAGGTCATCACTTTATACATGCCATCCATCATTGTGCAATCTATCGTACTCCAAACGATAATTTTCACGCATTTGTTAATAATAACAGTTTAACGTTTTATTGTTCGTTACGGAATAAATACCGAAACAATAAGGTATATAATATATGTACTATTATGAGTACATTCAATTCAATTTCAACAACATTCATATTCAATAATAATCATTGTACTTTTATATTCTTATTTTTTAATATTCAAAATGTAGAATACTTTACGGAATACGGAAATAATAAGATATATATTATATATTCATAATTACATTTAATAATAATCATTTCACTTTTTATTCCTATTTAAAAATATTCAAAACGTAAAATACTCTACGGGGAAGTCGAGTGGCTTGCACTCGTACTCTTTTTTTTCAAACGACATAGTAGAAATCACATAAGAGCAAATGAAAGCAGTAGGCATTCCTCACGAGTGGAAGCAGTATGACCATACTCCCCGAAGCTTCGATGAGAGTAACTCGACACCTAGTCTAAACAGTACTCGATTAAACTCGTTTATACGGTGCCTTGCTTCCCTGATGCCACCCGCAAAATAATAGATCTGTTCAGGAAATGTACCTCGCTTCGCACTGCAGGGATGCATCACTTGAGGAAGACGCCAACCAGATGCACCAATTTATCCATCCTTTCGCTATGCAGCATACCCTAATATGGTAAAATCCATTCACACAAGATAAAAGCGTTAACAGTGGCCTCTCATTCAAGTGTATATACCTATATATATTTAAGACCTTAATATAGTTCAAATAAGTTAACATATTTGAAATAAGAATATCTACTGTAATCGACCAAGATATATCGATGCGTAGTAGAATCAACGACGCAAAACCTATGTATAAATTCTATGAAATGTTGTTCACTCTTATCATAAACAATTCGATCATCGAAAGTATTACCTCATACGACAACCTCCTTTGTCCGAAGATGCTGGACGCATGGAAGGGATGGCATGCGCAAAAAACGCGACGCGATGCAGCCCCCATCTTTTATGTCGGTATGTAAACATTGAATAAATTTAAAAAAAAACAACCGATTTCCATATATGAGATATTTTTATTTAATTTGGTCCTTTACAATTTATTTGGACTAGTTTTTGAATACAACATCAATTAAGTGGCCGCCTTTATTGGTGAAAACAAAATGTGTTCTTTTTACTGCGTTTTCCACCACTTTTTCGAGCATCTCGGGCGGTATAGCGATGATTTCGGTACGAATGTTTACTTTGAGCTCGTCAATGGTCTGAGGCTTGTTGGCGTACACTTAGCTTTTCAAATAACCCCACAAAAAGAAGTCCGGAGAGATCAAATCTGGAGATCTGGGTGGCCAGTCAATGTTGCCATTTTTGTACATCACACTCCCAGGGAATTTTCGTTACAGAAACTGCATTGTTTGAAGCCAGTAACCATCCGGACCGTTTTCACACATTTGTGGGCAGACATAATGAGCCACATCCACCGATATCGATTCCCATACACTGTTGAGCCTTCTCTGAAGAAAAATGGCCCAATTATGGTTTCATGGATCTCGTGGGGATTCTCCGTTCCCCAAATGCGGCAATTTTGCTTGTTAACGGCCCCAGCGAGTGTGAGATGGACCTCGTCGGTCATCGAAATTTGCTTTCAAAAATCAGGTTTAGTGTTAACCATTCGAGCGACTGTTTGGTCGTATTCCAAGCGACGTGAACGATTCATGGTTAAAATTGTACTGAATTGACGTTTCAAAAGCATGTCTACTCAAGTCAATTGGTTGATAAATGTCAAAGTTATTCAATGTTTTACATATAGACGTAAAAGATGGCGCACCCTGTATATATATGCATGGCCGAGAGCCCGCGACACTTCATTACATTACTCAATTAGCAGTCATTAACTATCAATCATTAAGAACGCTTCAATTAATTATCAGGTCGCGAATAATTAAGATTTAGTCGCGGAAAAAGAAAATAGTTTAAACCACCAGTTATTTAAAGTCTCGATCGTACCCTCGAGAGTGTTCCCGAGGCTGCGGTGTTCGCCGACAAGAGTGCGATACGTATCATTTAATAAATCGAAATTGTATTACGATCGTGTAAAAATCAGTGTGAAGTCTAATAATTAGTGCCAAACATTCTAAAGCGTGAATATTTCTTCGAAACCCTCCCTATTCTAATTAGGTTTCCTTATTCATTCACGATATTAGAACTACTATACGCTTTTACTACGTCCATAAAAATTCCTCACAGGCGACCACTTGCAGCGCTCATTCTCCATCTGTCATACCGCCGTGCCTCTATTATCACGCGTTACCCTTCAACCATACATATAAGTTAAACCTTTAAGATACCCGCCATCACGCTACACAGGCACGACAGCGTTTAAAAAGACATACCCACCTTACATATAAGTTAAACCTTTAAGATACCCGCCATCGCGCTTATATAGGCACGATAGCGTAAAAAAAAACCATACCTACCTCGGCCTCACATTTCTTCCCTTCCCCACTCATGGGCAGACGTAGAGTCGGCCATCGATGGGCAACGCGATGTTTTCTTGCAATATTCAGAAAAATTCTTAAGAACAATAACTCCTCATGTTCAGTTTTCACGCTTACCAAGTACACACTCAACTCATGCACACGCTACAGTCACAATCATCTGACGCCTCGCGTCATATGGTATAGCTCGCAGGTATGCTATATCGATTTATCGACCGCGCACTCATGCATATTGTCCATCTGCTCACATCCTCGATCGAAGCTCACTCAAGCGGCCAACGCTGTTAGCGTGGCCCCATCGGCAAGACCACTCACAAGTCTCGCCTTCCATCGCTGACAGCAAATCACAAGCAAGCTGTGACGCACGTCCGTCTTCTTGATACTCTGCCGCGTGGTCGACGGATGTGGCCATTGTTCTCACTCGAGTCGCTCGCTGTACACGTTCCCGCGTAAAGCTCACGGAGATATCCTCTTGTTCTCATCACTCTTGTGCGGATTCATTTCTGTAGTGTAATACATTCTTGGTCAAATCACCCGTGTTTAAACTCAGTGTTAGTGAAACTCATAGCAGATCATCAGAACCACAGAACCAATCACATAAACGTCAACGGCGTGGTTCGCGCGCTGGCTGCACAGACGCCATTCTGCTCAGCACCGATCATCGGCGTCCGGACTCTCATAGACTGCCGTGTGGCATTTTTCGAGCTCTACAGTCAGACCTTATCATCAGGATCAACCACACGGAATCACCAAGGCAACTCACAGGCCTGAGACCCAATCACCAACAGTACATCACCAACCAGGCCAGAACAAATCAAATTACATTTCTTGTGTACTCAACAGGTATTTTTTATGCAACGAATATTAAGTAATTAAATAAACATTGAATCAATTATTGTTACATACTGAGTGCATTTAATTATTTATACTTGTCACCAGGATCCTTAACCTTACTTTTCACATCTGTCACTCGACATGCTACGTGTGAATGCATCGACTTGCTACCTGTCGATAGATTAGATATAATATACTCATATTCAATACTCATACATTTTTTGGTCCTTCGAGCAGGATATAATTTACTCACACTCATTAACATACATTTTTTGGTCCTTCGAGCCGGATATAATGTACTCATACTCATTATCATTACACCTCAACAGTCAATTTTACCGAAATCGAAGACCATTCTCTTGCCTTCGGCATACCGTTGGAAAAAGACGTCATCGAACAAGTAATAAAGGAAATGGATAACAGCCCGTTCAAAAACATTAAAATCATTAACGTACGTTTATTGCCCCATATCTCGTCCAACGTGTATTACCACCTTCGAACGAGTGACCACAAGAGACGCAGTGAGCTTCCATTCGAACACCACCAGGTCGTGCTAATCACATCAACACCTGGAGAACCCTGACTTCGAGGACCTGTTGATTCTAAACGAATTCTCAGCCGGGATACCCGTGATCACGCTCCACTAAACCAACAACCCGCTACGCTCTTCCACTTATACAGCCGACAGCAGATGTACACCCGTGACGACAACAGCCGGTGAGTACACAATCCTCTCTAAATATAATTTACGAAACGAAACAATCCAAGGAGAACAGATTTGTAAAAATAGAAATAGCCTCATCGCTGCTGGTAAATTCTGGCTAAATCGAGGCTACCCCTTTTGTCAACTGTGCGATCCTTTCTAAATATTCATTATTAAATTCAAGGACGTAACAGGTTGTTATTAAAATTTTCTGGTGACAGCGGTGGGATACAATTTTTTCTAAATACACAATGTAACGGTATTTGACGTTATCATTACCCTGAAAGGGTTTTAGTTTGGACTCGAGCAGGGAGGAAATTAATACATGCTTCAGTATTAGGTAAAAGTAAGGTTTATTAGACAAATGTAATAAATTATATATATATAAAATATCGAATATTTTTAATAATAGTTAAATGGACTCCTTTTTAATAAATTTTGGTGATTATGCACCTTACAAAAACCTCGACCCGGGCTCACCCACGCCTATATAATCGTGTCCGCAAAAAATAGGAGATTTTATATTATATTATTGAGATATTTTCTCTAGTGATATAGCAGTATAGTTTCTACACAAGGTGAGAGAGAATGTTATCCTACCGGGCTTGCCATCGATAATTTACCTATGTTGGCTCTGCTGTTATTCCTCGCCTTCGGAGCTAGCCTATCCTATATCTATATCGAGTGGACCGTGGTTGGGACGGAGCTCTCGCTCGAGCTTTCCTGGCTACGCTATCTACTCGCTGGCCTCGCCGCTGCTGCGGTGGAGGGGTCAGCGTGATGTATCCTTGGTGCATCGGCGCATCGGAACGGCGACAGGATCGTCCCTAGCTAAATTTCCGGGTGTTTTTTAGTCCCATGGATTTAATATATTTTTATCCATACCACTTGGTTTTTATTCGATGCGAGATCTTGTCGACTCTGATGCTGGGCTGTTTGAACGGCTGGTGGCTCAGGGGTTGGCTTTGGGAGATGTTCGTTTTGTAGCGGCCTCAGAGGTATCAGGCCTAGTCCTTGGAGTTGTGCGATTTGATATGCTTCTCCTTTGGTGGGCTAGGTGGACCTCCTTTGGCTGGTTAGCTGGTCCTCTTTTTGGTTGGTCAGCTGGTCCTCTTTTCGCTAGTCCTGGACGTTGGCGAAAATCGGTGAACAGAATGCTCCTTGATGTTGGTATGTCGTGCCCTTTTATACCGACTTCCCCGCTCTTCTTCCAAGCTCTGCCGGTATAGAAGAGGATTACTATATCTGATAGTCGTCCTGTAGTCCATCTCCTGTAGCCCATTTGTCCCGTTAATATCTTCTCTTCGGTTATGGTGATTAATATGTTCTTCGTGGATTGTTTTTCACACCTCCCTTGGGACTATAGTCATACTGCTCGATGGTATTACTATAGTTTGAGTAACGGTAGTTTATTGCTTGTCTTCATAGTGTGGGTATAGTAGTATGGATCCCTCTGTTTATATGTGTTTGTATAGTTTGGGCTAGTTACGCTGAAGTATAATTTGGTATGAGACGAATTCGTCGTCTTAACAAATATCTTCTTGGAAAATTTCATTACATTAAAATGGAGACTCACAATAGAAAAACCCCCCTTAATGAGGAGGAGGTGAAGATCCTTCAGGATCAACTAGTCAGAAAACAACAACAACTTAAGGAGCAGGAGGAAGCCTTGCAAATTAAGGATCTAGAACCCCAAAACAGACTTATCGTTAGTGACATTCACGAAAGAGAAAAAGCAACAGAGAAATGTACCATATGCAGCAGAGTCGCGAAGAGAGAGTCGATGGCTCCCGGGTCGAACACATCTTAGCTCAGATAATAGAAAGTTTTAGCGTCCTTCAGACCGAAGTTGTTAGAATCCGCACAAACGTGCAGTCTACTCAACAGAGTCCCAGTAGGCGGGATAGCCTAGACGCCTCTACAATAAATTCATCTAACCTAACTCAAATCACTTCCACATGGCCACAATTATCATATAAAGACGCGTTAAAAAGTATGCCCACATTCAACGGGGATAACATCCCCTTATTAAAATTCATCCGATCTTGTAACAGAATAAAAAATATGTGTCCCGCGAACCACGAGTCTACGCTAGCTTGTCTGATTAGAAACAAATTGAAATTCAGGAGGACCACACATTTAACACAATAAAGGAATTTACAGACGCGTTAAAAGAGGTTTTCCGCGCGATAAAAACTTTAACCAATACCGTGGAGAACTAGGTAGTATTGTAAAAGGCAAATATGAACACATAATAGATTTTATTAGTAGAGTAAAGAATCTCCTCACCGCGATCCTAGATGTAGAGACAAGTAATAAGGGACCCTTAAGCCCAACACAATCAAAGAACTGGAAAATGAAACGTTAGAATCCTGTGTTGCGGTTCTACCCCCAACTTTCCGTACTAAATTAAAACTTGAGGGTTATTCAAAGTTATCAGAGTCGTTAACAGCCGCAATCAAGGTAGAAAAATAATTCGAGAGGAATAAATTCAGATTCAGAGAACCGCGACAGGAAAATAACAATAAACCCTATGTATCATTCAGACCGGAAGTAAAAACTCTGGAAACAAAAGCTTGCTCATACTGTAAAAAAACCGGGTCACGAGATCGAGCAGTGCTGGGTTCGTAACCCAGACAAACGACCTTTGCGTAACGATAACAATATCATTAACAGTAGTAGTATTACACCGAAGACCGGGTACTCGGGTACACCACGTGGTGAAAACAGAACCGCGTGTTTGCACTGCGGGAAGCCAGGTCATAACGTTACAACCTGCTACACAAAACATCGCGACGAGAGGAACTCGGGAAATGGGTCACCGCGGTCGGCAACGAGCGCCAGCCGGGCCGAGGATTCTTATACGCGCCCACTCCAAATAGTACGACCAATAAACGAGTGAAATAGAAAAAATAAGGCTAAAAACTCGGTCATATATCCCGGTGGTAGAGCTAGATTCATCTCAGTTAAAACAAAAATCCGAATTTCTGATAGATTCCGGGGCCGATCCCAACGTAATAAGAAAACATTCGCTAAAAGATTCGGTTGAAATATTCACAAGATACTTTGAAATTACAAGAAATTTCAGACGATCCGGTATTAACGCTAGGTTCAACCAACGTGGAGATAGAAGGAACTCCTTCTGAGTTTCACGGTGTCGATGACAATTTCGTAAATTCCCAAGACGCCATACTAGGCTCTGAATTTCACGTAAGGAACGAGGCTCCCATTGATTATAAGGATAAAGAAATGAAATGGCAAGAAAAGAAATTTCCCTTTAAAAATACGAGAAACACTGTCGTACTAGCAGCTCGCACCAGCACAGTGTGCAAGTTACAACTCGAGGAAACGAATATCATTACAGATTACCTTCCGCGCTTAGACTTAGACTATGGCATTTATGCGGGAGAAGCCATAGTGAATAATATCAATAACTCGTGCTATGTCAAGATGTTCAATACTACGGGGGGCATCCGAACGGTTGTTATGTGGAAGGTACGCCTGCTTTAATGTCAAGAATTACCTAAAGAGCATTTAAATCCGGCCGACGCAACCAATCTGTGCATGGCGGGCCTATTAAATACAAACAGTGTTGAGCTCGAGAGTGAGCAGACGGGTGGAACAAAGACCATTGCCACCGGGGCCAGCGCAGTAACCAGAGCTGAAAAAATTAAAGCTCTACTGAGGCTCGACCATCTGGACGAAAAGGAAAGAAATAGTGTCGACTACTCCATAGCAGAGGCCGTTGACCTCTTCCATGTACCAGGCGAGTGGTTAGATTCAACAAGTGTCATCGAACACAAAATCATGCTTACAGACGAATAACCCGTATTTACTCCATCTGATTCACCTTACAGTTCTCTACTGTGGATCGTGCCAAAGAAGACCGATTCGCAGGAGAACCCAAGGTGGAGAATGGTAATCGACCGTTCATTAAACGAAAGAAAAAGTAGGAGATGCTTATACCTACCTAACATTACTGAGATTCTTGACCAATTAGGCAGTGCAAAATATTTTTCAGTCTTCGATTTAGCGAGCGGTTTCCATCCGATTCAAATAGCAACAGAGGATGCTCCAACAACAGCATTCTCAACACCATACGGACAATACAAATTTAGTCGTATGCCATTCGGGTTGAGAAATGCGCCCGCCACTTTCCAACGTTTAATGGACAGGGTATAATGCAGTCTGCAGGTGTATGATAATGCGTGTGAGTGGGTTTGAAATATTTGATAATGGTTCACATAAAATTACTAAGAACTCTAGAATGAAAACTAACCGATGCGGCAGAGCACTATAAGAGAGATTGACAAGTACGCAGAGTGAACACCTAGTCAGCTTGAGTAACACACAATAAATGGCAATGAATATAAAGGGCGGTTAAATTTTAAGGGCCGATGTTGATTTTGAATAAAACACAAATTATTTAGGAAATTATTGTCAATTCTTTTTATTATTATAATATGGTATGGTTTAATTATGTATGGAACAAAATATCGGCCAAATGGCCGTCGCGACCTCGGCGGCATACCTCCATCCGATGGTCCAAATTTTCGATGACGCTTAGGCATACTTGAGGTTCTATGCCGTTAATGTGCCGAATTATCTCATCCTTTAGCTCTTGAATTGTTGCTGGCTTATCGACGTACACCTTTTCTTTCAAATAACCCCAAAGAAAGAAGTCCAACGGTATCAAATCACATGATCTTGGCGGCCAATTGACATCGCCACCACGTGAGATAACACGGCCATTGAATTTGTCGCGCAAAAGAGCCATTGTTTCGTTAGCTGTGTGGCAAGTGGCACCGTCCTGTTGAATCCACATATCGCCCACATCCATATCTTCCAATTCGGGCCATAAAAAGTTCGTTATCATCTCACGATAGCGAACACCATTCACAGTAACTGCCTGACCGGCCTCATTTTGGAAAAAATACGGCCCGATGATGCCGCCAGCCCATAAACCGCACCAAACAGTCACTCTTTGTGGGTGCATTGGTTTTTCGACAATCACTCTTGGATTATGATTCGCCCAAATGCGGCAATTCTGCTTATTGACGAATCCACTGAGGTGAAAATGTGCCTCATCACTGAAGATGATTTTCTTCGAAAATTGATCATCCACTGTTGCCATTTTTTGCCACCATTCTGACCATTGACGACGTTTGGAATGGTCAAGAGGCTTTAGTTCTTCAGTCAATTGCACCTTATAAGCGTGTAAATGCAAGTCTTTATGCATAATGTTCATCAACGACGAGCGTGAGAGGTGCAATTGTTGGGCACGACGACGAGTTGAGGTGGACGGCTCTTCAGCCACACTATCGCGAACAGCAGCAGTATTTTCTGCAGTACGAGCTGTACGAGCATGCACTGGTGTTTTAATATCTCCTACAGACCCGGTTTGCTTAAATTTTTTCACGATTTTTCCGATTGTACGCACATTTGGACGATTAAATTGACCGAAAAAATCACGAAGTGCACGATATGCATTTTGATTTGAACGCCCATTTTCATAATAAGCCTGAATAACTTCAACGCGTTGCTCGATTGTGTATCTTTCCATGGTTCAAATTGAGTTAGTCTGAAATTGAGAAATGTCAAATGAAATGCAGAAAAAAACTTGACGTTTAGGTGTGGTTCACATTCAACATCGGCCCTTACAATTTAACCACCCTTTAGTACTCTGTGCAGTGAACATGTATCGTTTGAGTAGTTTTAATCTGTCGACGGGTAGCAGGTCGATGCATTCACATGTAGCCCATCTAGTGACAGATGAGAATATAAGATTAAGGATCCAGGTGACAAGTATAAATAATTAAATGCACTCTGTAATTAACAATAATAATTCAATGTTTATTTAATAAATTCACAGTGGTTGGATAGAAAAGGAAAATACCTGGTCAATACAAAAAAATATGTACTGTGATTTGTCTGGCCTGTGTGTTGATGTACTGGCTGTGAGTGGGATCTCAGGCCGCTGAGTTGACTTATTGATCCCGTGTGGGTGATGCTGGTGATATGGTCTGATTGTAGAGCTCTATTGAACCACACGGCAGGCTGGTGAGTGAGCTATCGCCAACCAGCGATGCGAAGCTGAATGACGTATCTGCTGCCAATGACGAACCACGCCGTTGACGTTTATGTAAATGTCGCAATAGTTACGTTGATTTGTGGTGATTCGCACTGACACTGAGTTGAAACACGGGTGATTTGGACAAGAATGTAATACACTACAATACTGAATACACACAAACGTGAGTGGTACTAATGAATATCTACGTGAGTTTACGCGGGAACGTGTAGTGCGAGCGACTCAAGTAAGAACAAAGGCCACATCCGTCGACCACGAGGCAGAGTATCAAGAGGGCGGACGTGCGTCACAGCTTGCTTGAGTTGTGATTCGTCGCCAGCGATGGAAATTGTGAGTGGTCTTACCGCTGGGGCCACGCTAGCAGCGTTGGCCGCTTGAGTGAGCTTCGATCGAGGATATGCGCTGATGGGCAAAGTGCTTGAGTGCGCGGTCGATAAATCGATACAGCATACCTGCGAGCTATACCATATGACGCGAGGCGTCAGATGATTGTGAGTATAGCGTGTGCATGAGTTGAGTGTGTGCTTGGTAGGTGCGAAAACTGAACAGCAGGGTACCGAACTTTTTGTTTATTTAGACGATATCGTAATATGTGCCATTTCGTTACAGGAACATCAATTAAAATTTAAACGCTTAGCAGAAAGACTAAGAAAGGCCAATTTAAAGCTCCAACCAGACAAATGTGAATTCTTGTGACGCGAAGTCGCGTATCTTACAAGGAAAGGTACTTTGGTGTCCCCCTCCGATTTTAATGCAACTCACGTATGTTGTAGAGCATCGAAAACTAAAAGACACGTATTTTTTTTTATCGGCGGAAAAACATTTTTAAGGGGTGAAATCGCCCTTCAAAGTTGGGGGTAATTATGCAGTTTCACCCCTGAAAAAGAATTTTTTTTCTTCAACTTCACGTGGAATTTTTATTGTCTTCAATGAGGAGTATTTTGGTTTTTGTTTCATAAAAATCGGTTGACGCCTTCTGGGTGAAACTGCATAATCACCCCTCAAAATGCCTATTTTTGAAGGGCGATTTCACCCCTTAAAAATGTTTTTCCGCCGATAAAAAATAATACGTGTCTTTTAGTTTTCGATGCTCTACAACATACGTGAGTTGCATTAAAATCGGAGGGGGACACCAAAGTACCTTTCCTTGTTAGCCATATAATTAGTGAAGATGGTGTCCGGCCAGAGCTCAAAAAAATTAGAAACCTTACGTTTATTTCCTCAACTGACCAACCCCAAAAAAATGAAACAAATTCTTGGGCTTGCAGTTTATTACAGACGATTTATAGAACATTTTCCAGGTATAGTACGAGGGTCGATCTATAAATAGTCGGCTTGGTAAAGAAAATCGCGTTTTTTGGACAAAAATCTTTTTATTTCTCAACATAATCTCCTTTTAGCTCGATACACTTATTTCAACGATTTTCCAATTTTTTGATGCCCTCCGAATAATACGATTTCGGAAGGTCCTCAAAATAGGTCACTGTTTCGGCGATGAGGTCATTTCTGGATCCAAATCTCTTTCCGTCAAGCCATTTTTTCAGGTTTGGAAACAGAAAGTAGTCGGAGGGGGCCAAATCTGGAGAATACGGTGGATGCGAAAGCAATTCGTATTTAAATTCATGAGATTTGGCCATGGCAACTGAGCACGTGTGAACGCGTGCGTTGTCTTGATGGAAGAGGACTTTTTTCCTCGCCAAATGTGGATGTTTTTTCTTTAATTCGTCGTTGAATCGGGTCAGTACAGCTGCATAGTATTCGCCATTAATCGTTTTTTTTTGGCGGAAGGTAATCGATGTAGATTATGCCGCGTGCATCCAAAAAAACTGTGGCCATGACCTAACCGGCCGATGGCACCGTCTTCGCCTTCTTCGGAGCACGTTCAGTCGGTGAAGTCCATTGTTTCGATTGTTCCTTTGTCTCTGGTGTATAGTGATGGATCCATGTTTCGTCCACGGTTACGCAACGACGCAAAAACTCAACAGGATCACGCTTATAGATCGCCAAACACGCCTTTGAATCAGCTACCCGTTCTCTTTTATGGTCGACAGTGAGCAAACGCGGCACCCATCTTGCGGATAACTTTTTCATACCCAACTGATCACTCAGGATTGAAATCACTGAGCCATATGATATGCCTGTGGCCTCATCAATCTCACGCACTTTTAGTCTCCAATCATTTAACACCATATCGTGGACTTTTTCAATTGTTTCTGGTATGGCGACCTCATTTGGACGACCTGGACGTTCATCATCAACAATGCTCGTACGACCGTATTTAAATTCAGCTGTCCAATCTTTAATGGTTGATAACGAAGGTGCAAGGTCCATATAAACTTCGTCTAGCTCCGCTTTGATTTCATTGTTCGTTTTCTTTTTCAAACACAAAAATCGAATCACTGCACGATACTCAATTTTTTCCATTTTTGTAAAAACACAAAACTTGTTTGTCTTTCGATGGCTGTCAAACGCAAACTAACCATCGCAATAAGCTGAAACTTCAACAACAGTCATATCAAGGATAGCACTACTAAACGTCGCTATTGATTTATTTCCTCGACCAACAGATGGCACAAGGTCGACTATTTATTGATCGACCACCGTAAAATCTCTTACAGCGTTATCAAAAAAAAGGAGCCACATTCAAATGGACGCATAAACAGACAGACTCTTTCGAAAAATTAAAATTAGCATTATCTACAGAACCAGTATTACAATATCCCAATTTCACACCAATATTCTTAGTAACTACAGACGCTTCCAACGCGGCAACTGCAGTTGTAATTAGTCAAGGCCAAATTGAAAAGGATAGGCCCATTTTTTATACTTCAGGCACTCTCAATGGTGCCGAACTAAATTACAGTATGATTGAAAAGAATGATTAGACATAGTCTAAAGTGTAACACAATTTCGGCATTACATCTATGGTAGAGCATTCCTCTTATTAACGGACCACAGACCAAGTTTGGTTGCACAATGTCAAAGACTCCGCACACAGACTGGTATAATGGCGTTAAAAATTTGGTAAATTGCAAATACAAAATCATGTATAAGCCTGGTAAGAGTGACTCTGAAAACGACACAGACACAATAACATTCGAACTACGACACACTAGGAGTCGAACCAAAAAATCAAGACAGGACATTGTGACGATCGATTCGGATTTTAGACGATGCTGTCGAAACTGTATAACTCGAATCTATCGAAAAAACACAAGAGAACGACGAAGGCGAATTCGCGGCGCCCGAGTTAATCAAGGAACGTTCTGACACTGAGGCAGACGCGGAAAGCGAAAATTTCCAACAAACTAATAACCCGTATGAAAAGTCCAAGGAAATTGCAATGCATGCTTTCATGTTCAAAGAAACACGCAATAGATTGATTATGCAAGCAGATAATTGTGTTATATTTGTAACAACTAAAGGCCAACTAGTAGATGCGGGGGTCGTAGTCTTTAGCGAATCAAATATGTTACCTAAACTTAAGAATCTGAACTTATCCAGAGCCCACGTCACCCATATAAAATCAAAATTTCTAATTTGTCTGCCAATAAAGAATGATCTAATTGTAAAAACAAATGCTCATATTGAAGATATTAAAGAAGCGCTGGCATCGCTTCTTGATGTGGTTCGTGAACTCTCGATAAAATCAGTAAGCATAGCAAAAACCAACGTAATAGACGCAATAGAAAGGAATGTGATTTGTAAAGAAATAGAGAATTAACTAATCACAACACCAATATTCGTAACAATATCTAAAATGCTAGTAAAAATTCCCTTCCCTTCGGAATACCAACCTATTATTGAGGAGGCCCATAGCTCTCTTGTTGGGGGACACGAGGGAATGACAAAAACACTTAAGAGGATACAGGAGAGGTACGTCGGGAAGGGTATGAAAGTCGACGTCCAGACCTTCATCCAACATTGCAGGGGGTGCCAGCTGATGAAATTAGTGCGAATAAAAACTAAACAACCAATGATTCTGACCGACACACCAGGCGCAGTATTCGACAAAATCGCCATGGATGTTATAGGGCCTCTGCCACCAACAGTGACAGGCTATACACATATACTGACCATGCAAGATTTACTGACCAAGTATTGTCTGGGAGTCCCGTTAAAACGGACTACCTCAATTGATATCGCCAATGCTTTTTTCAAAGGCTTCATTTCGCGTTTCGGTGCTCCACGAGCAATATTGACCGATCAGGGTACCAACTTTTGCAGCAGTTTCATGAAAGGAGTATCGAAAAATTTCCACCCACAAAGCAACGGCTCGATCGAAAGATCACATCACGTACTGACCGAATATTTAAAACAATACGTCAATCGAGATAAGGAATGGGACGAGCTGCTGGACATGGCCATGTATTCTTATAATACTAGCGAACACGAGCGAATAAAACATACACCTCACGAGCTTGTATTCGGGAAACTAGCCAGACAACCATCAAGCGACCACCCTCTCGAAGACTACAATGATCCAACCTACACGGAATATTTATGAGATTTATTCACAAGGATAAATGGTTTGCAAGACCTCACCATCGAAAATGTGAATGCCGTAAAAAGAAAATCAAAACGTTACTATGATAGGAAAATGAATCCACAAAATTTTGGAATTGGCGATCGCGTAGTAATGCTGAAAGAACCACATTCAAGCAAATTCGCCGATCAATATACTGCATCATGTGAAGTAACCGAAATCTTATAAAATGGAAACCTAAAAATCAATTATCGTGGTCGTGATAAGGTCGTCCACACTCACAAACTTAGACTCACAAAACTGTAACAAGGCTTCTCTTCGTCACAAGAAACCATACCTCAGAAGAATGCCACCATCATGGAAACATAAGTGGCCGAGCGGGTGGGTCACCTTTGAAAATTTCGTAATACGATACTTAAACCGACGCGTGGACCGCCTATATTTCGGCGACGTGTTATACTACGATCAGACGCGAGCGATTTTCAAAATAAAGAATGGACAGTACGGGAGAATGAAAAACATTCCGAGAACGGACGTGAAGTAAGTTATTTTCGAAAGTAAAATTTACATACTTCCATGGGACCTCGACGAGTTTCACCTGAAATTCAGGGACTTCATCATCAATAAGAACCACTCACCTCCGGCTCCACCACCAACACCAATTCCAACAACGGAAGAAGAGATCAACGACGTACTGGATTCCACCAAAGACATCTCGGTAAACCAGCCACGTTCATCCAAAACCAACAAAATAATTATGGGAACTGTTACAACAATTATCGCAGTAACTCTACTAATTATACTTCTTGTACCGACCACCACAGCTTTATTTAGGTACGACTGTGGAGGATCCTCGCTTAACATCACCACCATCTCCCTCAACCGTGTGGGAGAATGTGAGATTCCTCTGGCCGAACCAATCGCACAAGATCTTACCATACAACTATTGCAACTGTCCGAATTCAAGACCAGAGAAGTGATTCAGTAGAAAATCGAAATAGATCGCACGGTGTACCATTTCAGGATGAGCTCGCACAATTCCATTGTACAAGGAAGATATGAATCTTACCTGTACGATTACGACGAAAAACGTGCAAGAGACTGCAAGAAACAGGTATGATAAAGTTAAGTTTCTCTGCTGACTTAGTAGGACTCAAAAGGAACGAAACAACCACACGAGGAGTCACCACAGGATGTGACATCACAGCTGACGGTACGTGCACGGGAATACAATATAGCGACCCTTACGGTACTTGGGACGGTGTAGTGGTCCAAGCTTCAGTCAAAGTGGCTCTATACAACTACATCGCAACGATAAACTCGAAATCAGAAGGAATCCTGTTACCATCGGGCACACAGTGGAGTATAGACGATAGTTTTTGTGTCGATCTACAAGGCAATAGTGTATTCTAGAAAACAGCACCAACCGATTCGTGCAACTTCCAACAATACGACATATTATACGAAGGAGCCGCTACAAGGATGGAAACGAAGGAAGAGGATAACAGAATGCCAACAGTTTACACGCTTAGCTCTTACTCAACCACTTTCGGACTCGCACAGCAGGGTACCTACCATGTACGCGGGTACACCCTTATCCGAACAGAACATCCAAAATGATTTATTCTCGAGACAAATAGAAACAATTCACCAGCCGTAAAAGGAAAAATATCTGTGAATAATTTGGAATTTTTCCTCTATATACATTCAAAATTCATATATGTTGAAAAACATGTCAGAACACAAATGAAAGGACGTGCAAAGACGTAATGGTACAATGCTGCAACCTCGAGGGGAGAGTACTTCTGAATGCGCTAATTACTGCAGCCCTGTTGCCAGAAAGATTCGCCCATACAATCATGAAGGGACCGGGTTATATGGCAGCCGTAGCGAGAGGAGTCGTTCACATAGTGAAGTGCATCCCCATCGAGTGCAAGATATGTAAAACCAACGAATGCTATAACGAACTTCCAGTAACATATAGAAACATATCATATTTTTTACCACGACATAAAGAATGTTGATAAAAACGGCAACGCAAATATTGGGTCTGGAAAAAAGTTGGTGGCGTTTTTCCCGATAGATGGCATCAATTGCCAATAAGTCAGGAAACACAGATCGCAGCGACACCACTAAACGCTCATTGGAAAGGTGACACTTCGAGTGTTACTTTGAGTGTATAAACATCGAAATTGGTGCAGTGATTGTAAAGTTATTTGCGTTTGAAAATGGAGAAAAATAATGGAAAATTGTGCTATTTTTTGCAATATTATTACGACAAAGAGAAGAACGCTGCGCAGGCTTGTAAAAAAATGTGTGCTGTGTACGGTGAAAGTACGTTATCAAAATCTGCTGCGCAGAAATTGGCTCGCTTTCGTTCTGGTAATTTTAATGTGAAAGATGAGTCACACTCTGGTCGTCCAATCACTGAAAAAGCTGATGAAATTCTTGAAAAAGTCCAGCAAGATAAGTATATCAGCAGTGTCGATATTGGTATGGCGCTAGGCATTGACCACAAAACAGTTTTGAACCATTTACACAAAGCTGGCTACAAAAAGAAGCTCGATGTAGGGGTTCCTCATGAGTTGAGCACGAAAAACAAGATAGACCGAATTAACATCTGTGATGCGCTGCTGAAACGCAATGAAATCGAACCATTTCTGAAACGTGTCATAACCGGTGATGAAAAATGGATCACGTACGACAATCGGAAGCATCAAAGATCGTGGACAAGGGCTGGTGAGCCGTCACAAGCGTTCGCGAAGCCAGAATTGACGGCGAAAAAGGTGATGCTGTGTGTGTGGTGGGATTGGAAGGGAATCGTCCACCATGAGCTCGTTCCAGTTGGTTAGACGATTGATTCTCAACTCTATTGTGGATAACTAGAGAGATTACGCCAAACAATTGAAAGAAAACGGCCCGAATTGATTAATAGGGAAAGTGTTGTCTTCCATCATGGCAACGCCCGACCACACACTTCTTTGATGACCCGTCAAAAATTGCGAGAGCGTGGTTGGAAAGTTTTGATGCATCCACCGTCCAGACAAAGCACTCTCTGACTATCACTTATTCCCATCTCTGCAGAACTCTCTCAATTGAATTAAGCTGCTTTCAAAAGAAGCCTGTGAAAACCACTTGATTCAGTTATTCAACCAGAAACCACAGAGGTTCTTCACCGGTGGCATCATGGCTCTACCCGAAAAATGGCGAAACATTGTCGATAATAATGAAGTATATTTGGTTTAAATAAATTTATTTTCACACTATAAGAAAACCAGTTGAATTTTATTAAAAAAATGCCACCAACTTTTTCCCAGACCCAATATATGTAGGTATGTACATTTGAAGGAGAGGCCACTGTAAACGCTTTTGTTTTTTGTGAATGGATTTTACCATATTAGGGTGTGCTGCATAGCCAAAGGACGTGGAAATTGGTGCATTTGGTAGGCGTCTTCATCAGGTGCATGAAGACGATGCATCCTTGCAGTGCGAAGAGAGGTACATTTCCTGAACAGATCTATTATTTTGCGGGTAAGGCACGGTATAAGCGAGTTAAATCGAGTACTGTTTGGGCTAGGTGTCGACTTACTCTCATCGAAGCTTCAGGGAGTATGGTCCTACTGCTTCCATTTGTGAGGAATGCCTACTATTCACCGCATCCTCCCATTCACTTGCCCTTATGTGATTTCTACTCTGTCGTTTGAAAAAAAGCGTACGAGTGCAAGCCACTCGACTTAAAATGATTATTATGAAATATAATTATGAATATATAATATATATCTTATTATTTATGTATTCTGCAAAGTATTCTATGTATTCAATATTTAAAAATAAGAATATAAAAGTGCAATGATTATTATGGAACATAATTATGAGTACATATAATATATACCTTATATGAAGTTTATTGTTAAATAAATGCATATTACTAAAGGTTCCGTAATCCATCATCATCATCATCGTCGTCATTTTTTTTTGAGAGAGGAGCAAAATGCGTTAAGCACCGTAGGAGAGTCACACGGACTCTCCCGTGTGTCGGACTCTCTTTGGTCGGCCTACCGACTAAAAACCTCCTCTGTCCCGTCTCCGCGGGGTGGTAACACGTAGTAAGTATAACTTCACCCCCGCGGGACCTGTCCATTGTCTCGTTCGTCTCACGTCTCAGTCCAAATCTATTCCCGTCTTTCGCTCAGCCCATGTTCATTCATATTCCAAGCATCCTTCTTCTTTTTTGCCTCTTTGAACGGTCTCGATGAATACGACGATACGCGTCCACTGTTCTCCGTTACGTAACGTCAGTCCGATAATGTTGTCGGGTGTAATGTCCCCGGTCGTCAGTTCCAAGTATCGTCTCCGTATCGTCCATCTGTCACACACAAGGAACGTGTGTTCAGCGTTGTCTCGTGTATGTCCGCAGTATATGCAGTCCGCTGTCCGTACCTTCCCCATGTTCCGTAGATATTGTCGGAAATATCTGTGGCCTGTGAGAAACTGAGTAAGGTAAAAATTCACTTCCGCAAACTCCCGTTCAGTCCACAGTTTCAGGTCAAGTATCAGGCGTCTTGTCCATCGTCCGGTCGTTTCCGTCGTCCAGCGTGTGTGCCAGTCTGTCAGAGTCTTTTCCCTCTCTCGTCTTGTCGCGATATCCCTTTCGGACCCTTCGTTGCGTTCGTAAATCCGTTTCCGTTCAGTCGCCAGTAAGTCTATAGGAATCACGCCCGCTACCACGAGTACCGCCTCCGCTAAGACGGTCCTGTAGGCGTACGCTATCCTCAGTGCTCCTCGTGTTTGTTCGTTCGTCATCGCTTTTCTGTATTTTTTTACTGCGAGCGCATCAGCCCATATCTCTGTCCCGTACAGGAGGATAGAGTCGGCTGTCATCATGAGCAGTCTGCGTGTCGACGGTCTTGGTCCGTGTGTCTTTGCCATCAGACGGCCGAGCAAAGCTATCTTCGCCGCTGCCCTCTCGGCCGTCCCTTTGATATGAGACCAGACGGTGAGTTTCGTATCGAGGGTCACCCCTAGATACTTCACCTCTCCCCTAGTCTCAATCTGTTCCCGATTGCCATTGGTATGATCGTCGGAATCCGTCGTCTTATCAGCATGACAATTTCCGTCTTGTGTAGTGCTAGGCTCAGTCCGTGTTCAGTCATCCATCTGTCCACACGTCTCATTACTTGGTTCAGTGTCAGCTGGGCCAAATCTGCTGTGCGTTCCACGATTACGACCGCCACGTCATCGGCGTATGCGATAAGCGTTACGCGGAATCTCCAGCCTCAGCAGGTTGTCGTACGTCACGTTCCATAGATCAGGTCCTAGTATAGAACCCTGAGCGACCCCCGCGGTGATCCTTCTTGTCATCTGTCCTTCCTGCGTCTCGTACGTTATGTATCTGTCGCTGAGATAGTTACTTATTACTCGGAGAAGATGAGAAGGAATCCGGAGAGTGTTCTGCAACGCTCCCAGGATGTCCCTTCACCTTGCCGAGTTGAAGGCGTTCCTCACGTCCAGAGTAACCAGTATTGTGATGGGTCTGGCTGCGTGGCAAGCCTCGTCCGTCTTCCGAACTGTCTCAATGACCTCTCGGATCGCCCCTATGGTCGATCGCCCTTTGCGGAAACCGTGTTGGTTATCGCTCAAACCTCTGGCTTCTCTTATCGCGTTCGTTAGTCGCGGTCGCAGTAAAAGGTCATACAGTTTTGCCGTCGTGTACAACAGACTCAGTGGTCTGTAGGAAGGCGGCGCGTCAGGGTCTCTCTTGCCTTTGCTAAGAAGAACCAATCTCGCCATCTTCCAGCGCATGCTGAATGTCCCAGTCCTAAGGCATTGGTTGCACATCCCAAGGAGTATTCCTGGCCTGTGGCAAGCTATCAGTCGCAGGACCTGCCCGGGTATGCCATCCGGTCCCGGTGTTTTCCTATCTTCATAGAGGAGGTAGGTTTACTAAGCTCCTCATCAGTGAAGACAGGAACGTCGAGTTCCTCGTATACGTCCGTCACTTCTCCCCTTCTCGGATGAGTCGGGAAGAGTCCATCGACGATCTGCCCCATTGTCGTCGCGTCCTTGAGTTCCGGCCGACTGCGGGTCCCGAACCTTTGGGTTACAATCCTGTAACCCAAGCCCCAAGGGTCCCGGTCCACCTCCTCGCATAACTGTCTCCAGCAGCGCTTCTTACTGTTCTTAATAGCGTAAATCAACGTCTTCCGTACCGTTTTGTACTGTACGGTAAGAGCGGCCGCCGACGGCTGGTGGCTTTCCCGTGCTCGATACATCCTTCGCTTTGCCGCAATGCACACTTGCCGCAGTTGGGCGATCTCGTCCGTCCACCAGTACGTTGTTCATCTGGAGTGTCGGGTGGTCTTGCCTGGCATTGATAGAGAGGCATCCCATCAGTCTCATCGTCTCATCGGTAAGTCGTTCGGTCCTTCTTTGCCCCGTCAATTCGTCAGGTATGGTTTCTGCGGGAGTGGGGCTGCTTCTAGCAGCTCCCTTGGGAACTTGTTTTTATCCAGTTTGCGTATCTTCCACCGCGGTGTCCGCTCAGGTCTGTCGCGTCGCGTCTGTGTAAGTCTCGTCACTTCGAAGACGACGTATTGGTGATCGCTGGCCGTGTAGTCATCGATTACCCGCCATCGCCCCATCCGCGACAAGATGCTGTCCGAGATCATAGTTACGTCCGGTATCGAGGAGTCTACCCCCGGTCGAATGTACGTCGGTTTCTGTCCCGTGTTTGCTAACGTCAGATCTGTTCGCGCTGCCATATCGAGTAACAGCCGTCCGCGTTTGTCAGTCCGTGGCATGCCCCACTCAATCGCTCCAGAGTTGAGGTCGCGCGCGACCACCAGATCCCCTGGTAGCTCTCGCAGGGCGTCCTCACGTTTATTTACCTTGTCCTTGAACGCTCCAGCGGAGTAGTTTGGGGTCAGGTAAACACTGACGTAGGTCAGATCGTCTACCCTCACCCAGACGTAATCGTCTCCCGCTCCACTGTCGAGAACGCGGACATTGGTGTTTTTGACCCAGATGGCTAACGTGCCCGCGTCATTTGGGAATCATGTCGGTGTCGTCATGTTCCTGTACCGCTCAGTATCAGTATGTTGTCGTGTTCAGTCGCGATTTAAGAAAGCAGGAGATGTGCTTCCTCGCATTTGTGCATGTTGCCCTTTAAGACAATCATGCCTTCGTCTCAGTCTTGGTCTTGCACTCCTCCAGTGCGGCCCAGAAAATCGCGCATGGCCTAGTACCCCGTATGTGCGCGGTGTTTCTGCGCCCCACCCCCGGTGCACAGGTAACACGTCGGATCCTGTTGACAGTCCTTACCGACGTGGTTCATATTGCCGCATTTCCAGCAGCATAGTCGTCTATCCGATCCTTTACAGTCAGTCATTATGTGACCGTAACCAAGGCACTTGTAGCACCTGATCACGGTTGTCCTCGGTCTGACGCGGCAGTTCACGCCTTATTCTGATCCATCCTTTCTTGTTCAAGACGTTTGCGGCGCCTTCATCAAGTTCGCAGACGGCCATACACTGTCCGTGATGTTGGGACCGAAAATGTTGACCTTCAAGTCTCTCGCGTCTTTCGTCTCCTGTTAGACTGCCGTCGTTACTTCGTCTTTGTCCCTAATGCAGTCCAAATCAAGTATTTCCAGTTGTATATTCGTTGTCATGTCCCGTACTTGTGCGTCTTCTCCGAGGGCTTGCCGGTGCTCGTCCTCGAAAGTCTGTCTGTCCCCTACTCCGCTTTACCGCGGATTCCTCATTAGCACTACCGCTTATTATACCGAAGGAGACAGCTCTGTGTTGGTAACATGAGGCTACAAATATGTAATGCGTCGTGTGTTTTATGCGAGTATTACGTATTTTCTCGTCATCAGCCCATAAGCGTCGAAATATCGTGGTACGCGGGAAAAATCACATTTAAACACTCTCCACTCGTCCGCACCGTGTGTAATTCCCGTAAAAGAATTAGACTATATTTCCACCACTGGTGAAAATACTTGCCGGTAAAAGTATTCGACAATATTGACACGACAGGAGTAAGACACGCAGAGTTCAGTTCGAGACTGGCGACAAGTATTTTACCGAATGATTAATTTAAACCGTACATAACGGAGTTCACTATTGTAACGTGACAAAATCCTCAAGCGCTACGTCCTTCTCGCACGATGGCTGCCAATACGATCTTGCAGGGCTGTAAGGCGTAATCGCCGTACTCTAAATAATTTTTTTTGTTTTTTTGTATTTATTTTTCTTAAATCGTACGACCGAGGAGCGGAGAGGAAGAGGAAGGAAGAGGGCGGCCCACACCTCTTGGCGGTTTCGGGATCAAGTCACCGTTTCGTAGGAGAGAGAGAGAGAGGATACAGACGTTTTCCATTTCTCGGGGTCGGGATCTACAGCCGTCCCGCTCGACGTTCATCTACGGCCAATATGCTATTATCTATTCTCGGTCATCTGATCTACTAGCAATAACCAGTCTATCTCACGGGGCTCACCTGCCGGACTGGACTACACATGGTTATTATCTGCTATTAATATTTGCGTCGTCCCGCCGAGGCGCTAGACGCGGTCATCGTGCGACACCGGTTCCCCCAATTAACCGAGTTCGGCTCGCTAAGAGGGGATCATAGGTTACGGGCACGCGTGCCGGCAGGACCTCGGGGCTTTTTTCCCGGTTACCGTCGAGCGAACAGGACGTAGCAGCGAGTATTATATCGTCCCGCTCTACCGTTGATTTCGTCAAAATCTATCACCACCTATCGTGGATACCAGGGCATATCTTCCGAAACAACGAGGAATAAATCGAGGAGAAAATCTTGCGGCCCTATTTTGAGTTTTCCCGGATTTACGAGGATCATCACTGCAGCATCGCCCCGGTGAGCTTTCTTACTCTCCACGGTCTTTTGTAATTGCTATTGCCGATCTATATGAATGATAATTAGAGCCTGGTCGTACCTGCGATTCTGAGATACCACGCACAGAGTACGATTCGTATCGGGACAGACTGCGTCGAGTAGAGTGTAATATCGAGATCGTTTGGCGGTTAGAGCCGGGAAGAAGTCATTTTGTCCGTCATTCTGTTTTTTTTGTTACTGTTCTGTAGTAATTTTGCTGTAAGAACGCGCGCGTGCTGGTACATCATCCCGTGGTCGGATTGTATGTGAGGGATTTGAATGCCATAGGCCGTGTCGCGGACTTTCAGGAATAATTGACACTTATAGATTTATAATATTTTATTCGTCTTATTTTATTTTATTTATCTCTCTTATTATATTGGACATTATTTTATTTCTGCGAATGCATGCAGTGCGTGCTCGGCCGTCATCCCGTGTTTGTACTTGATCGAGGGATTAGTACGGTTCGAAGCGTATCTTGCTATGATAAATAGTTCGTTCGTTATTTTCGTTGTTACTGTTCTGTAGTCGTGTGCTGTAAAGCCGTGCGTGCGTTAGGCCGTTATCCCGTGCTTGTTTGAATGTGTGAGGGATTTGAACGGGATAGACCGCGTCGCGGATTTTACCGAATAATTCACGTCGATTTATATGACTTAGTTTATTTCTTTTATTGTATTTTATTGCCTTGGTTTTACTTTGACGGACGTACCGTCATATACCCTACTTTATTTATTCTATTAATCGTTTCTTTTCCTATTCTATCGAACCGTACTTCATGATTTTTCTTTCTCGTTTAACATTTGGAAGTAGTGCGAGTTCGGCCGTCGTCCCGTCTGTGGTATTTGGGCTTGAGGGACTTGTACGGTCGGTACCGTATCTAACTTAATTAAATTAATTGTTCGTTGTTCTTATTAGTACGGTTATTGTCCTTAGTATTGTTTATTGTTATTATTATTATTATTTCGGACGTCAGTCCTTTAATTAGGGTTTTCTCAGGTTCTTTTTAAATAATTTAGGGTTTTATTAATCGTTACTCGTTCTCGACTTATTAGCCGTTACTTGCTTGCGATTTTCAAGATAGGAGAGTTACACTAGTCAAGGCTCGCGTACGTGACCTCCCGACGTCCCGTTGTTATGGTTCTTGGATGTATTTGGGATTAGCTCGGAATAGGCCGTATCGCGAACTGTGCGTTGAGACAACCAAATATTTGGCTGTGTCGGTGAATATTGGTCGAGATTCAAATAAACGAGCGAGATAGGCTATATAACATCTGCAGAGTATGCGAGTGAGAGAGAGCGAACGGGATAACTGCTGCCGTTGAATTAAAGATTAAAACTAAGATACCTAACTAAATTGAGAAAATTGTTAAAACGAGAGACTGATTTTACGGGGCATTTTATTTGAATTCTAAGTTGTTGTTTATTGGAAATTACCATCAGATCGCCAGAAATAAAGAAGTTTGTAAGTCCCGTACTTGCTGTGGTTGTCTAAATTATTTACTGTCATTATTTTATTTATTTATCTATTATTTATTTAGCTGACTCCATGGATTGTTCTCGTTTGGTCGTAGTTATTGACAATATTTTATTATTCGACTTGGTTCTTGGATTTTAAGGAATTCTTTTACTTGATTGATTTTATCCGTATTTTACTTTATTTTTGTTTGACTAATAAGTAGCTTGACAGTCCGAACCACCCACTCTGCCTTGAACAGCTGTAGCTGGCCTGGGTCGAGACTGGTCATCCAGCTCGGTATTTTCCCTTCCGGCGCGAAAGCGTCTGGCGCCCATCTCGAAAGAGAAAATAAAAAGGAAGGAAAAATAACTTGGACCAGTCATAGGTAACGTGGTGCGTTGAGGCACAAAATTACCGTTACACTATATAGGGCGATATAGTGTAAGGCATAGCACCGTTATTTGCTATATTTATTGCTTTTTCGAAAACTGCAACTTTTCGAATAAATCGTCGGAGGTGCTCATATCTAGTTTCATACATATTACGCCCACTGACTAATTGCAACGCCGCTACTCTTGATACTGGAAATCATAGGACTAAAAAGGCCTCACCAATATTCTTTGATATTTTTCACATTGTCCTTAACAACCTAGTTAGTAACAGCAGCAACAAATAGATCTCAAATCACTTGCATACTATCGCCCACGTATGTGCATACGCACACCTTGACATACGGACAAGATGTAGCATGAAAACTAAATAATATTCGTCGACGAAATTTGAACATTTTCCGCAAGACCGAGTGCCTTGAGATTAGATGGAAACAATATGAAAATGGTCCTCGAAAGTTGATCATTTAGTACTTGGCAGGGTCTTACATTTACGTCATTATCGATAAATATTTTTGCGGCTCCTGCTTTTGTAAAGTGATCCTGTGCGGCTATCTTCTTGGTTAATCGTATTTACTACATCGCTGCAGTAGCTGCGAAGAGAACGAGAGAGATAGCGTATTTAACGAAAATATTAGGTCTGGGAAAAAGTTCGTGGCGTTTTTTTAGTAAAATTCAACTGGTTTTTTATAGTGTAAAAATGAATTTATTTAAACCAAATATGCTCCATTTTTATCGACAATGTTTTGCCATTTTTCGGGTAGAGCCATGATGCCATCAGTGAAGAACCTCTGTGGTTTCTGGTTGAATAACTGAATCAAGTGGTTTTCACAGGCTTCTTTTGAAAGCAGCTTAATTCCATTGAGAGTGTTCTGCAGAGATCGGAATAAAGGATAGTCAAAGGGTGCTATGTCTGGACTATATGGTGGATGCATCAAAACTTCCCAACCAAGCTCTCGCAGTTTTTGATGGATCATCAAAGAAGTGTGTGGTCGGACGTACTCATGATAGAAGACAACACCTTTGTTATTAAACAATTTGGGCGGTTTTCTTTCAATTGCTTGGCGTAATCTCTCTAGTTGTCCACAGTAGAGTTAAGAATCAATCGACTGACAAACTGGTAGTAGCTCATGGTGAACGATTCCCTTCCAGTCCCACCACACACACAGCATCACCTTTTTCGCCGTCAATCCTGGCTTCGCGAATGCTTGTGACGGCTCACCATCTCTTATCCACGATCTTTGACGCTTCTGATTGTCGTATGTGATCCATTTTTCATCACCGGTTATGATACGTTTTAGAAATGGCTCGATTTCATTGCGTTTCAGCAGCGCATCGCAGATGTTAATTCGGTCTATCATGTTTATCGTGCTCAACTCATGAGGAACCCATACATCGAGCTTCGTTTTGTAGCAAGCTTTGTAAATGGTTCAAAACAGTTTTGTGGTCAATGCCTAGCTCCATACCAATATCGACACTGCTGATATGCTTATCTTGCTGGACTTTTTCCAGAATTTCATCAGCTTTTTCAGTGATTGGACGACCAGAGTGTGACTCATCTTTTACACCAAAATTACCAGAATGAAAGCGAGCGAACCATTTCCCCGTACTTTTGATAAAGTACCTTCACCGTACACAGCACAAATTTTTTCACAAGCCCTTTTGTTCTTCCCTGTGTCGTAATAATATTGCAAAATATAGCGCAATTTTTCATTACTTTTCTCCATTTTCAAACGCAAACAACTTTCCAGCCACTGTACCAATTTCGATGTTTATATACTCAAAGTAACGTTCGGAGTGTAACCTTTCTAACGAGCATTTTGTGGTGTCGCTACGATGTGTGTTTCCTGACTTATTTGCAATTGATGCCATCTACCGGGAAAAACGCCACCAACTTTTTCCCAAACCGAATATATAAATGCGTGCCGCTTTGAAAAATGTCTAGTCAATTGTCTGATTTACTGCGCCTGCTACTACCCTAACAGCACAATCGTGGTCAAGGTAGTCAAACTGTCATTGATAAAAATATTATTAAATTGTATACTGGAGCGTAAACCATGGTTGAATTATATGCGCCATGATTACGTGGGTATGGTTATCGTTTCGACCAGGCCGTGAAATCGTTCTTGACGATATATGGCAATTAATTGATACTGTAGTTTAGAGCGCGCATAAATTTCGAATATACCATGGTACCTATAGAATGACGACGTGTATAGTACGAGGCGTCGAAGGCACCGGTGGGGATATCGTGCTTACGCACGAGTCTATAGCAAGAGAGTCAATTTGATGCATTAGTAATAATGATAATTTGTGACTACAACGTTCCCTTCTCAAGGTCCGAACACATGCCGAACGCGGTTGAATTCGTAAGAGCGCGCTACACAGACGATGGTGTCAAATTCGGAACGGACTTCGAGGAGCGTAAAATACAGCAGCGATAGAGCTCACAGATAATGCGGCGGTAACGACGCCGTCTAGAAGAAGCGGGGTGCACGAGTTCCAACACTTTCAGGAGCGCTTGGTTCACGTGGGTATAGCGATCGCTGTTTGGGAATTTCCCTCCTTTGGAAAACGCGTTCGGCCCTGTTCGACGTGCGAAAATCCGTACTTTCGGCAATAGGTAAAATGAATCACACACTCTCTATGTTCTATTACGAGCTTCTCACAACTACCAGCTAATATTATATCCCGCCGGCGCGCTAGGTAGTCGGGGAATCTTCACATAGTGCAACTGTAGATATACTCGAGTTCTTGAGCATCCCAGTAGCTATCAATGTGCTCGGTGTAAATTTACTTATTATAACGGTAATAGAGACTCTCAGTCTGAATCGCATACTGTAATCAGTCGTTCTTCCGCCTTTTTGCGTAGCTCATCACAAAGATGAGGGCTCTTCGGGTATTATGTCTTGTACATATAGGCAATACAGTGGCTGTTTCACATTAAAAATCTGTAGGGACTGCTCGCGTACGATTGAAACAACGGATAAAAGTTGTATGTTTGCGGTATATCGTTTCGTATTACATGAAGGATAACTCGATCGTCTACTCATGCGTATTTTATAGCACCTCTCGCCGACAGGAGGCGAGTGGCCCGCTAGCAGAGTGTAACGATGATGAGGAAACAACAGAGCGTTGCATCGAGTTGTAGGAGTTTAATACGTTCTGGGGAAACTTTGGTCAACGCGAGAGTCTTACGAAAACCTTTATTATTTTCACGCGCTCGGATCTAATGAATTGGCTAACGAATCCTGAGATTGAGGTGACGGGTATGCTACCGTTTAAACACAAGGTCATGTATGTGATCTATGTAAGCAACCACGATGCTAGCCGGCAACCTGCGATATTGAACACTGTGATTGCAGCATACACAACGGCACACAGTCGCCTAAAACTGTTATCTTTAGGTTCTCGGACGCGAATATTGTATTGAGATACGGACTCCTGTATTTATGTGAGTCGCACGGGTAGCAACGAGTATGAACCGCTGATTGGTCCATTTCTCGGAGATCTTACACATGAATTAAGCGAATTTTTCGGAAACCCGACGGCACCACTATCGAAAAAAGTCATGTAAATTATGACGCGATACGCTTATTCGTGTTAGGATCTAGGAACATACCTATTATTTTTCAATTCGACGCTATTCGACGCACGGCATTTCATTAGGTAGAAACGAAATCATGCGAGCCTGTTAACGCGAAGCCCAAGCGTAAGGGGAAGTATTTTATGGTACCGTATGGCTACTGTGAAAAACGTGAATTATCAGGGGTACAAATTGAAAATGCGGGTTTGATAACAGATGGCGTTACTAACGCTATACGCATCAGGCAGTACTGTGACTATGTTCATATCAAAGCTACGTCTTATAGCTTTAATTTTCAGTATGTGTCAATTTGTCGCAGTGTCAAATTCATAGTTTTTTTGAGCTCTCAATATGTCGAGTTTCGTGCCAACAAAACAGCATTTGCGGGAAGTTTTAATTTACTTCTTTAATTTGAAGAAAAGTGCTGCTGAAGCACATCGATTGGTCTCCGAGGCTTATCCGAGTCATGTTCCATCGGTTTCAACGTGCGAGAGATGGTTTGTGCGGTTTAGAAGTGGTGATTTTGACGTTGAGGGCAAAGAGCGGCCGGGCCAAGTGAAAAAGTTTGAGAATGCTGAATTGGAGGCAATACTCAATGAAGACTCGTGTCAAACTCAACAAGAGCTCGCAGATTCATTGGGAGTGACACAACAAGCCATTTCCCATCGTATAAAAGCCCTCGGAATGATCCAAAAGCAAGGACATTGGGTGCCGTATGAGCTGAAGCCGAGAGACGTCGAGCGCCGTTTTTTTGCATGCGAACTGCTGCTCGAACGGCAAAAACGGAAGGGTTTTTTGCATCGCATTGTCACTGGTGATGAAAAGTGGATCCATTACGATAACCCGAAGCGCAAAAAATCATATGGTTACCCCGGCCATGCATCATCATCGACGGCCAAACCAAATATTCACGGCGCCAAGCTCATGCTCTGTATTTGGTGGGACCAGCTGGGTGTGGTGTATTATGAGCTATTGAAATCGAACGAAACCATCACAGGAGCACTATACCGAACTCAATTGATGCGTTTGAGCCGCGCACTCAAAGAAAAACGGCCACAATACGAGCAAAGACACGACAAAGTAATTTTGCAACATGACAACGCTCGGCCACATGTTGCAGCGCCGGTCAAAACATACCTACAAACGCTGAAATGGGAAGTCTTACCCCACCCGCCGTATAGCCCAGATATTGCTCCTTCCGATTACCACCTTTTCCGATCGATGACACATGGCCTAGCTGACCAGCGCTTCCATTCTTACGAAGAAGCCCAAAAATGGGTCGATGACTGGATAGCAGCCAAGCCGGCCGAATTTTTTCGCGACGGTATCCGTAAATTGCCAGAAAGATGGGAAAAAGTTGTGGCTAGCGATGGACAATACTTTGAATAATTCATTTGTTACCATTTTTTCAGAATAAACGTTCAAAAATAGAAAAAAATCCCGCATTTTCAATTTGTACTCCTGATAGAATAATCGAAAAAAGTATCATATACTCGTAGTATTCTATCTTACGGGTGAATTCGCGCTATTTAAAAATTAAATTCTTGTATCATTTCATGTATTGCATTTACTGTAGACAATACCGGAAAAAAATTGAAATATCGATTTATTATGTATAAAGCTGTCGTACGCTCGTACTTTTTGGGCTGCTATTCGTGGCTGCAGTGGTTATTTCTTTACCGTTCCCTTCCGTTCTGACGTTCTCATCGTTAATTCATTTTATCCCGTCTTTTTTATCGAGTGATTCCTTTTGTTCCGACTTTCATGTCTTATACCCATGGATATAATATCGCTGTTTGGAATTACATGAGTCGTAAATTTTGCATGTAGAGCTGTATGCGAAGTGAAATTAACATATTGCTTTATCTGTGATAAATAAATAAACTCTCGTTATTTAATTTACTTACGGAGTAAACATCAGCTAATACAGCGGGCACGCACCTCATCAGCTAGCACAGGCGCGCTGCCTCTTATCAGCTCGTCAAGGCCGAAAAAATATCTGACGTCGCAGGGCCGTCGCCGCCGCCATGGTATGAGCTTATTTGACACTCGGCTGATTAGGTTTGATAGACACTCGTAGATATACTGTTTCATTACTCAGAGTGGCAATCCGGGTATTCAGAGTACGGTGATAAACTTGAATTTCGCGAGGGTTTACCTCTAGCAGCAGACTACTCGGAGGATACGACGCCTAAACTTGTGGTCATTGACGATCAAATGCGCAAGGCGTCAAACTATATCGTGATCAATCATTACCAAGGGTAGCCATCATAAAAATCCGAGTGTCATCTTCATTACGCAAAAATTCTTCCATCAGGGTCACGGGCAGTACGATATCTCTTTAAACGCTGATTATATCGTTATCTTGAAAAAACCGCAAGATATATATTGCGATGCAACAGCGGAAGCGCGAGGTTATTTATTATTCAACTTAAAACAATTGACGCCCGATAATTATCGATGTCATGCCTGTATCTTCCCCGATTACCAATACCATTACGTTTCCGTACCTCAGAAAGCAATGACGGTTCGCGATGTGCCACGCGATGTACCAGCAATGCGCTTGTAATCGTGTAGCACAGACCTTTCGGTAAAAAGCAAATAATTATGTTGCAGGCACTGTGTCACCTGAAGCGATAGCAGCGAAGTGCATCAGAGAAATATGAACCTGAACAACGTGCGAACAAATTATCTTTGTCTGGTGAATAAACAAGAATACAGATAAGATATCAAGATGTAGCAAATGTGTCAGCATATTGGAAAAATGAATAAAATTATGAACTCACCACCTCAGCTTTAGTTGGTTTCCACCTTACTTCCGCGGCATTTTAAAAAAAACACACACACACACACACACAAATACACGCGCGCGCGCGCGCGCCGCAAACACGCACTCACTCGTATGTTACACTCGCAAACACACGCGTACACATGGACGCTTGCACTCATGCACGCATGCCTCATTACGCTGCCCAGCAAAATCAATCGTGACCAAAATGCGTCGCTTAAAACCTCCTTGTCGTATCGGGAATACATATTGGTTTTCAATGTTTGCGCGTAGGATGCCAAAAACAGATTGAATGCTCAGGATGCTGCTTGAGGATGTCATGGGCTTAAATATAACAATCTCCTCTGAATCATACCTAGGTGTCCAGCACTTTGAATGCATCGACAGCGATTTTTCACGTGAGTGTCGCTTTGTGCTAAAGTGCGTAAAATATGTTCAGGGACCGAGAGACTTCAATTACAATTTTCTAATTATCACACTATAAAAATAAAAGACACAGTAAGATTAGGTACTTGTTTTTAATTCGTCAATATTTTATTAAAATCTTTTTACACACATTTACTATCGTATGCAATATCCCTGCAATCACGGTAATCGTCGTTCGGAGATTCCTCCACCGTTAAAATTATTTTTATCACTGTCCGTTTGTCGAGAGGTAAAATAGAGGCATTGTAATATTCACGTACTATTTCATCGTTTTTCACTATATTATCGCTAAAAAGATTATTGAATCGCGATGTGGTGAATCCGAACAACATAAGATACAGGAATACGATACAAAATTGTCCACACCCATCTGACGTATTACTGTAGCTGCTTGAGGCCGGACAGATAGAACTCGCAGTTCCTACGAGGCCACATGAGATGTTGCGGTATAGTCGGTGGCAGCCCGCAGCTATCGAAGTACATTCTTTTGCATGATGGTCAACGTACATGGCAATCCAGTGTTCTCCAGGTTCATCGCGGTTATCCGTGTTATTTCACAGCATCCTTTATTGTATCACGACTGCATAGTGAAGATTTCTCCTCTTTCTTATTCTCTTCCTTTTCGTCTGCCGATCCAGTATCCATGTACGATTCTCCTTTAAACGGGCGCTTGCGAAGCCATTTTTTTATTTGGAAACCCTGGCGCATCGCACAGCGCGAAGACGCCATATTGTTTATCATAGCATGTCTGAAGTATTTTCGGTAAAATTTCGGTATAAATGTGGACGATGGTGCGCCCTCCTCATCCTCCGGGTTAGAAATTTCACGACTCGTGATATCGCAAAGAAGTATAGTGTTCTCGTGACCGCGTGTATAGATGCGTCTTGGTTTTCGCGAAGTTTCACGCAAGTTAGCGTATGCTTGTTCACAGCTCACATCGCCATCGTACCATTCAAAACCTTTAAAAGATTTCGAGAGGAAATTATTCTGACTTCTCGAATTCTGTGGTAATTCGACACGGTGATGCGACAATCCTATAAGTAGAGCATGGTCTATCCCCTGCTACAACTGCAATCTCTTTCGGAATACATTCCGAGTCTTTACCACGCATTCCTTGTATATCCACGACGATATCCATTTTCATGTCTAATCTGTGAAGATTCTCAATTTCGACTGATTAGCTACTTACAAAGACGCTTCTACGCCACTTACCATAAGAAAATTGTATTCTGATATCAGCACATTTTTTTGCTTGTCCAGTAAAATCCACCATTACCTGACGAGAGGCATCGATTTCAAGGATATTATCATATTCTGCGTAGACAACAGAATTAAACATTGAAGCAAACGTATCCTCAAATCGTACCTCTATTCTCACACTACCGTGCTCTATTAATTTCTAATATGAATTGCTATTCGCCGAAAGATCGGGTGTCAAATCAACATCAAGCAGACAGTATCCATCGCGATAATTACAGCGATTGATCGAATTACCATCGTTCAAGAAATGTATTCCGGATCCCGAAAACAACGTTTGAAAAGCTTCCACATATACATGATTTTCGTGAAATCCCGTTGTAACGGGTTCGAAGGTATTTGAGCACCATCTACATCCAATGAGAGATATTTGATCTTGTAATTTTGGAAATTGAATGCATTCATACTAAAGTCAGCGTTAACCACTTTGTTATCCATAAAACCGATATCTATGCGCTTCGGCAATTGACCTAGCACGATATTATCGATCGTTTCTCCATGAACACCGGAGTGTAATCAAACGGTGTTTACTTCCACTCTCCTAAGAGGATCTTTTTACATAGATTTTGTGAAAGTTTTAGCATCTGAGAGTAGCACACTGGGAGCTATTTTTGTTCTACGAACGAGAAGCGATGCTGCGAGAATCTTCACAAGAGGAAATAAATATCTAGTGCGATCTGCACTGGTCGTAGTCGCATCACGACACTATTGAATAGGAACCGCTCTTGATAGAATATATCGCTATGCAGATGGACGAGCAAGTCTACAGGTTTTCCGACATTTAATAATTGTTTTCTTTTTACAAGACCCACATTTCCCAATGTTATATAATCGATTATTCCGGAGGTATCGCAGTACCAGAGAACGCTCATTAGATGCGAATTTTTGGCAGCTGGACTATAATTCTCAGGTGTTTCTATGTACGCTCGGTAAGCGTAGGCATTATTTGGAGGTGAAACTTGTTTTTGATTCAAGTATACATCCACCTGATTAAACATAGAATGCAAGAGATTGTTTACAGGGCCGGTGCGTACTTTCGGCGCTGTACACGTGGCAATTTCCGCAGAAAAAGATGTTATGTTTGCTCTCAGACTATGCATAGTAGGCCCGATGTCGATATACTTATCACCCTGCCCAGGAATAAGAAATTCAATAGGTAAATCATCTGTTAGCGAAGATATCTGCTTACAATAAAACCAATTGGAGCCTTCGATAGTTGCACGAGTCGGTGGGAGTGAAAATAATTCAAGTTCCGATTTTAGACTCTCGCGCGAGTGCGCATGTAAAAAAGCCATCTTGTTTCAGCTGTGGAAAAATATCTGCAACCATTTGTTGACGAGTATTCTTCTTTTTATTGTTCTTCTTCTTCTTCTTCTTCTTCTTCTTCTTTCTTAGTTTTCTCTTTATTACGCTTTTATTTTACGGTAGATACATCGTGGTTTACGTTCATTCAGTGGACAAGCAGTTCGCGAAATTTCGCGCTTTTTATATGCTTTAGCACCCTTTTTTAAAAGTGGCAATACTCGACGAAACAGGCCCCCGAGAAAGCTGCCGATACCGTGTCCTCGTTGATTAGGTGTTCCGATATAAATATGGCTAACACCGGGGTACCCGCGATGGCCCAATCCGAGCTGCAAACCGTCAATACCATCCATAGTGGCGTAATCAATCGTGGGACATTTTGAAATGTAGTATCACAGTCAACGTTCCCTGTTCGAATGGCATACGATTTCTGAACTCGTCTGTTATATCGATCTCGATAGAGTGGAAACGACATTCCGCATGCGCTCGGGCTGTAACAAGAGATCGTTGTAGAAACAAATTATCGCTATTATTTATGCGTAAAATGTACTTTTTTGCTATAGACTCGTGTGTAAGCATGGTGACCCCACGGGCGCCTTCGACGCCTCGTACTAAACATGTCGTCATTCTACAGGTACCATCGTCTATTCAAAATTTGGGCGCGCTCTTAAATACACTATTGATTAGTTGCCATATATCGTTAGGAACGATGTCACGCGCTGGTCGAAATGAGAACCATAGATGTCCTTGCGCGAAGGACCGCACGCTCAGAGTCATACCCACATAAACATCCCCCTCGTACAATTCTGTAAGACGAGTTAGATCATCTCATACACTGTCGTCGAACCCAGTCAGATGATCAATACCGTCCGGTGGTTGACGAAAACAAAAATCTGTCCCCCCCACCGCATCCTAAAGCGTGGAAAATATCGTTTCTGCTCATTGTCGATACCGAAGCTGTCACCAGGAGGCAAAATATCACCTCCCCGGATCGTAGTCTTTCCGACGCCAGTCTGTCCAAGCATTATTAAACCATATATTAGCGTTTTTTATTTTATTTTATTGAATTTTTTTAATGCTAGCTATATACTATTGTATTTATATAACTTGTGTAACGTACGAATTACGAACTTATATTTGCTTGTAACCCCCGAATACCTCGACTGCATCCTGGAACCGCCGATGCATTTCGTAAAACAACTCGATTGTCGGCGGTCGCGGCAGAGTGAATGGTGCAAAGCGAAAAACTTTTTGTTCCGACTCGCACCCCATTTTTTCATGTTGACTGTTATTATCCCCGTAATTGTTTTATTTTTGCTAGCGTAATTGTATTATTAAAATCTTACCTGAATCGGCCTCGTCTTCCTCCGCCGCCTCGTCTTCCTCCTCCCGTCCTTTTTCTTCTTCTTCTGCTTCTTCCTCGTCGTCTGTATTGCTATTGGTATCATCGTTTGAACTGTATTGTCCCGACGGACTTGCGACAGCTCCATCTGGTTCTTTCGTAGGACCAACCATGAACAGACTGTTTGTTGGCTTATCCCCGCCGAACGGTTGGGTAAAATTTATCCAACGATTGCCTGCAGCGCTGTCACTATCGTTATCCCTGCTATGATCATCTGAATCGGTTCTAACCTCCTCATTGAAATCACAAGTGTCGGATCCCATTTATGGCTCTTCATACCATCGAATTATGTAAAAATGTTATGAAATAATTCAAATAAAATAAAAGTAATCAACGCTATACTGCGATTATTACTTACGTCTTTCACTGACAAGGAAAGGTACTTTGGTGTCCCCCTCCAATTTTAATGCAACTCACGTACGTTGTAGAGCATCGAAAACTAAAAGACACGTATTTTTTTTTATCGGCGGAAAAACATTTTTAAGGGGTGAAATCGCCCTTCAAAAATAGCATGTCGAAGAGTGATTTTGCAGTTTCACCCAGAAGGCGTCAACCGATTTTAATAAAACAAAAACCAAAATACTCCTCATTGAAGACAATCAAAATTCCACGCTAAGTTGAAGAAAAAAATTCATTTGCAGGGGTGAACCACCCCCTGATTTTTCAAATTTCCACCCCACACAAAAAACTAATCGACCAAATTAAACAGAACATGTACCATTTGGAAGGGCAAGTTAAAATAAAGTTGACGTATTTTTGTACATTCACAGGAAAATGAGTTTACGGGGGTAAACTACCCCTTATCCATTGGTACGTATATTTGTGCATACATTTTTGTTTCTCGTTATTTAAATGTCCGAATTGATTCAAAACATTCTTGTTAGCCGAAGTCGAGGGGGGGAATTTTGCATGATGCTTTATTTATTATTAAGGGGGTGACCGGCTGGTACTTACAAGTAGAATGGTCCATTCACGAGTTTCGCGTCATTTACTGAAAAAAATAGCTTGTTCAAATACAGAATACTGGGGAATGTTGCTGGGGTTGAGTGGTTGTATGGCATATATGTATGGTTGTATTTCGAAACCGCGGCAATCAGCTGAGGACATAGGCGAGAAATAACAAATACCCGGTTTCGGCATGCGCATTTATTCGACTGTCGTCCTTTTCACGTCCCATGTTAACGCTCTCCCCACTCTCCATTCTCTCACATTTATTCTTACCGCCTTGCGCATCTACATACACCACAGTATATATTATAATGTATCATTCCTTTTACAATTCATCAACGTGCAATGTGCACGTCATAATTTGCAGCAATCATGGTTCGTAAGTCGTGCAGAAATTATACTCTTCAAAAAAATGTTGCAAGCATAAAGACTTCTTGCACCATTAGCATCTGATGATGGCCACATTATTACAACCTAGTACTTCACAGTGTGCTTGAGACGATTGACCGAAACCAAAACTCACTGGATTGTCGAATTCGTTTGGCTTATCGGTTATATAATTACTTTTGAACCATGCATATTTGAAAAGATTTATATATCTGGGTGATGAAAGTTGTTTGTGTGCGAGACATTGCAGTTTGATTATGTTGTTTCTCAAGTGCAAATTAATATCAGAATTAAGTAATAATACACTGCCGGAAAAATGTCGTACAAAATTTTTCCATATTCGGAAACCAAAAACATCGAGTGGTTGGATTTTCCCTGTGGTGCCTTTAGGTATTATCTTCGTGATTATTTTTTTGCCACGAGGTGTTGCATTTAGAACAACTTCTGGGCAGTGTCCACTCCACGAGTCTATCAACAATAAGCTGTCACGGCCGGTGTTGGGGAAGAATACTTTTTCCAACCAAATTTTGAAGTGTATACATAGGATGATATTGGTTATCGATATAGTATAATTCATCATATGTTCAATATTTTCTGGCAATCATTTTTGTCCATACCTGAAGTCATTTTTCCGGATTTCGTTGCTGTTAAAAATACGTTTTCTGGCCTGAATAAATTTTTTTCCACGATTGGGCCGAACTCTCCCTTTCCCTCTTTTAGAACGATAAAAAGGGGTGACAATAATTTTCCATCTGCATTTATGGTTGGCTGGATAGTGTAGCTGTGAGTTGTAGATGATACGGATTGTACTACACATTGCACTTGTTTAGTTCCTTCAGTCGTCAGAGTCCTGCCAGAGTGGATTTCCAGTTGAAAACCGCTCTGATCTGAATTATATATGTTTTCCGGTCCATATGTTTGAATATATGGTTTAATTTCATTTACGAAGTTTTCTGCATTCATCCTTAAAACTGGTTCGTTTTCTATAGTCTTTCGTGTTACGAATTTATTAATTTTCCTGGACACAATACGATGTGATTTCTTGAACTTCCGAAGCCAATTATGAGAAGCTTTAAAACGAATGTCTTCGTGACCTATCTCTTTTTGAGCTTGTAGAGCCCACTTTTGAAGGTCAATATCATGAACAATGAAACCAGCATCTATTGCGGCTTGTATGTTTTTCAAAGTATATTCAGAGATTTGAGCTAATTTCTCCTTGTAGGTCCCACCTTTGTTTATTTGATTTGCCCAGCGTTTTAATTGTCGTAGAGATTTGACTTTTTTGAATTTCGGACTCACGGTATCGACACTGTAATTTTTCTTCTTACCGGATCTCCAGTATTCGATTGCTTTGCGTTTGTAATTGTAGCTTATGTCTTCTTCGTCTTTAGAACAAGTATCAGAATCCACTGGACCTTTATCATGTTGCCAAAGAGTGTCCTCGACAGGGTTAACATCATATTGCTTGAATGGCTCTTGAAAATCTAGCGATTGTTCCTCGATAATTTCAACTCCGTTATAATCGTCCATGCAGTCGACCAGAACTTTTTCGAAATTCTGCTTTACCTCGATTTCTGCATTATTAATCGGAGTTTCGGGAATATTCATGGCTTGAAATGTAGCCAAAAGAAGTTTAATGACGTTGATTGGATTCACTTTCATGGTCTATTGATTATTTTTTGTCAGAAATTATAACTGACGCACTGGCACTCCGTTCAAATGAGCAACTGAAGATCGCTGTATGTATCGCGGCTTTTATATTTCAAAGACTTGTTGTTGAACCACATGCGATATCAGCAGATAATACGCAGTCCCAGATAGCCGCCTATGTACAAAACACCTCTTACTGCGTCGAAAGTATTTTTATCATATTGGCGTATGATTAGATTACTCCAAAAAAAAAGATTATATTCATTTCGTTGGAATAACTGACAAAGTTCTATAGATGGAACGACTGTTGCATCATCGACTTATTCCGAAATTTGCGCCGAATCGAAATACTATCTAATCGAAAGGTCGATGACATATGACGATAAATTATTGATAAGCACAAAATCAGCACAAAGAGTGAACGCAAGCACCTCTTTAACATGTAAATAACGAGAAACAAGAATATATGCACAAATATACGTACAAATGGATAAGGGGTAGTTTACCCCCGTAAACTCATTTTCCTGTGAATGTGCAAAAATACGTCAACTTTATTTTAACTTGCCCTTCCAAATGGTACATGTTCTGTTTAATTTGGTTGATTAATTTGTTGTGTAGGGTGGAAATTTGAAAAATCAGGGGGTTGTTCACCCCTGCAAATGAATTTTTTTCTTCAACTTAACGTGGAATTTTGATTGTCTTCAATGAGGAGTATTTTGGTTTTTGTTTTATTAAAATCGGTTGACGCCTTCTGGGTGAAACTGCAAAATCACCCCTCGACATGCTATTTTTGAAGGGCGATTTCACCCCTTAAAAATGTTTTTCCGCCGATAAAAAAAAATACGTGTCTTTTAGTTTTCGATGCTCTACAACATACGTGAGTTGCATTAAAATCGGAGGGGGACACCAAAGTACCTTTCCTTGTGAGTATGGGCTGCATAGCAGATTCATTCAGCCATTCACGTCGACGAATAACATGCACCACCAAACAACAATTATTTAATTATCAAACAGTCTAATATTATGCGCGTCAACTAAATCTCGCTGATGACACTCGCACAGCATATCCCGAATCTTACGAATGACTGCTGGCGTCGAAAGTTCTCGTAGTGCGGACGAGTCGCGAGTCTTTGAACGTGATTTTTCTCTTGTACAACGATATTTCGAAGCTCATGGAGCTGATGCCGAGAAAATGTGTAATAACCGCATAGAACACTAGAGCACACAGTGCATTACACACTTCTAACCTCGTGCTACCAGCACAGGGTTGTCTCTTTTAGGAATATAAGCGGTAGTGCTAATGAAAAATACGAGAATCAAGAGGAATCTGGAGAATCGAAATGGAAACGTTTCCGAAAATATTCTCCAAACATCTTTCTGCAATAAGTTTGGCGATATAATGGACATTGCAAGTCATTTTTTATCCAAACCGTCTTATTTGGATACTATAGCATCGATTTGCTCCTACGTCAAAACGACTGCTGAAAAATTTCTCCTTTCTGCCGCAGACGAAGAAAAACAGAAAACAAGTGCAAATGCGGAGTCTGATACTTTGACTCTTTCTGGCGATGGCACGTGGCAGAAGCAAGGCTTCAGCTCCTTGTTTGGCGTCACTTCATTGATTGGTTATTGAACTGGAAAAGTTATTGATATTTTCGTAAGTAGTTGGCATTGTCAGCTTTGCAAATTATGGGGAAAAAAGGTGAATACTGCAGAATTTGAACAGTAGCACGAAGAAAACGTTGATAATGCTTAATGTCAAGCCAATCACACCGGGCCATGAAGGACACTGTTGAAGGTAAAGTTGTGAAAACAGGAAAAAATGCAGGTAGAACACGGCAAAATAAAGTACTCGGCGGCAAAGGAAAACTCAACGGAAAAGTCATCGATAAGTTAAGTCGATACTTCGGAGCAGCAATAAGGTATAATTGTGATACGGTAGAGAAAATGAAAAAATGCCATCTGGGCAACGTACTACCAACAGCAGTCGACCGACGATAACCCTCAACACGATAAGTGCCCGAGCGGCGAGAACTCGTGGTGTCCGTATCAAAAAGCTCTGGCCACAACAGGACTGGAAAATTTTGAACATAATTATACTCCACTTCCAAAAGATGTCATACACGCGATCAAACCGATTTACGAAGATCTGAGTAAGGGCGAACTTGTGAAAAGGTGTCTTGGAGGTTTTACCCAAAATGCCAACGAAAGTTTGAACTAACTAATTTGGAGGATTGCACCGAAAAAATCATCTGGCAGCAAAGAAATCGTTAAATTTGCATCCTACGTAGCTGCATGCACTTTCAACGAAGGTCCTGGTGCTTTTCTCACCATTCTGTCAGATATGAACGTCAGCGTTGGGCCGAGCGCTCACAAATACGCAAGATCGGAAGACAGCTGTCGCATCAACATGGCCGAGATACAAGCTCAGCAGCAGAGCAAAGAAGCCAAAATAAGGCAAAGACTTGAGAAAAAAGAGGCTGAAGACATCGAAGCTGCTGCAGGGAGTCTACTCTATGGAGCTGGAATCGATAATTCAGTGTAAGTTGAAAAAAAAATTTTTATTACCGATTCATTCCAAACTTGGTCCACACTTTCTACATATAAAATACGTCCCCCCCCCCAACGTTAAGTTTTAGATGTTTTCTTTACATTAAGGGAGTTTTGCACTTACAAAATGGCGGAATTTTTCGTAAAAAATGAAAATAATAATAATCAGAGAACGTTAAGGGGAGGATTTAATGATACTTTGACTAAATTTTAATGGTTTTTTATTTCAGATAATTTCCAGCTGAGATACGGTGCACACCGCAAATCGTCTATTTCCAAAGACGTTCTTGGAAAAGCTCCGTGACGTACTTGTTTGTCGATATTTTCTCATAAAAAAATTAGTGAGTATTGTTGAAATCATACTTAATAATGTTCAAAAGGTTTCAATAAATTTGCTCAATCCATATTTCTAAAAAAAATCGCAAAAAAATGTTTTTTTTTCACGCTAAAATCCTTACCCCTCCCTTAGCGACGCGTTGAGGTGTTTATGAGCGCGTGTGTGTGTGAGAGAGAGAGAGAGAGAGAGTCAGTGGGTACATTCTAGAGACAGGAATGTTAAATCGCCGTGAAAGGAAGGCGGAAGCCGACAACAGTTGGGATGGTGAGTACATAATTTTATTCATTTTTCCAAGTATATGGACGCGTTCGCTCCATCCTGCTTTTATTTCTACTCTTCGTTGTTCACCAGAGTACCCACACCATCTCACTATATCATCTCCACGTTACCGATTCTGATTAAGCAGAGTGGGTAGTTGTGTTCGGTAGACAGCTCCAGTAATGGCTTCGTTCGGTTTGAGCAACTCATAATACACGAGACCAAGCTTATCCCACTAAATACACAACAAGAGTTTTTTTCCATGAATATTTGGCTTAGCTGTAGATGTTGAAGCATGGCCAAGTGGTCCCCATGATTTCTACCTCTTTGGATTATCATAGTGGATCCATTTTTCATCACCAGTGACTACACGGTGGAAAACCCTTTCGTTTATGCCTGGCAAATAGCTTTTCACGTGTGAAAAATCGGCGTTCAACGTTTCTCGGCGTCAGTTCATACGGAACCCAATCTCCTTGTTTTTGAATCATTCTCAATGATTTCAACCGATGTGAAATTGCTTATTGAGTCACTCCTAATGTAAGTGCAAGTTCTTCTTGCGTTTGGCACGAATCTTGATCCAATAATGCTTCCAATTCCGCGTCTTCGTACACTTTCGGCCTTCCGCTACGATCTTTGTCTTCGATGTCAAATTCACCGTTCTTAAACTTTTAAAACCACTCATGGCAACTTCTCTCACTTAAGGCAGCCTCACCATATGCTTCTACAGGCAATTGATACGCCTCAGCTGCAGATTTCTTCAAATTGAAGAAGTAAATCAAAAGTTCCCGCAAATGACACTTATTCGGCTCAAAACTCGACATTTTCGCACACAAATGGATATATTATACTGATAAAAAATCACTAATATTTTAAGGTGATGTTGTTGCCTGATGTCCAGCCTTACGATAATGACGTTTACATCTGACAATTTTAACAATAACTTACTGGTGGCGCCATCTTTTGTCAAACGGCGGAAACTTATTTGTACACCTAATAATAAACACATAATAATAAATAATACAAAAAGGTAACTTGTCTACGGTTTAATAAAAAATTTAGGGTGCTTTTCAATAATTTTGGTGAACGGAATGTCTCTTTTGCCGATGCACAACCAATACCATATCCATCTGTCGATGCTACACGGAAAGGCCATAACCAAGGAGAACGCGTGGTCGGGGTAGCGACTGAAAATATTTAAGAGGAGTAATTAGGAATTAGGAGTAATAAGGAATAATTAGGAAAATATTAAGGACAGAGTCCCCGACTGTCAAATACTTACCAGGTGTATGGATAAGTTTTTTCTGGTTTTTTGGTTAAAAAAAACACGTAATTTTCAAGGGAAATTAATTTTTGTTTTATTCAAAATATTGGCCATCGGCTTCTACACATTTCGCCCATCTTTCAGGTAACTTATGAATACCATACCAGAAAAACTGATTGTCTTTTGCGGCAAACCATTCGTCGAGCCATTTTCCAACTTCCTCGAAATTGCTGAAGTGCTGCTCTGGGAGCGCGTGCCCCATTGATGCGAAGAGGTGATAGTCAGATGGCGCCAGGTCTGGCGAATACGGCGGGTGCGGAAGGATGTCCCATCCAAACGATTTCAAGGTGTCTTTCACTGCTTTTGCTGTGTGAGACGGCGAGTGACTTTGCGATTTTCTATTTGACGTTCATTCAAATCGTGTGGGACCCATTTACTGAGTTTATTGATCTTCCCCATTACTCGTAAACGTCTGCTGATTGTTTCTTGTGACACATGTAATGCTTCTGCTAATTGCCGTTGAGTTTGAGTTGGGTCATCATCCAATAACTCCTGCAATTGCTCGTCTTCGCATTTTTGTGGTCTACCAGAGCGCTCACTGTCTTTCACATTGAAATCACCACTTTTAAATTGTCGAAACCATGTCTCACATGTTCTAATCGATGGAGCGTGTTCACCATATGTTTCTACCAGCAAACGTTGACTTTCAGCAGCCTTTTTCTTTTGATTAAATAAGAAAAGCAATGCTTGCTGCAAATGTTCTTTTTCAGGCACAAAACTCGACATGATCACTGAACGATAAAACAAAGACGCTAGTTTTTGGCGGACTCAACTTGTGTGTGTTTGTAGGTTAATGTCAGACGATAAAAATGACGTATGTGTCAAATTAATACGCTGCGTACTTTTCGCTGGCGCCATCTCTTAGTTAAACCGGAAAAAACTTATGCACACACCTGGTAGTTCAATCGTCGTAAACGTGCTGTAACGGTATTTTTATTACGCTTACATATATTTTTATCTACCGTGGGATTTTGGGCTCGACACATAACTAATTAATCTAGACTTCAAGGTGGTTGATAGTGATGTTTTATTAAAAGAAATCAGTCTCACAAATAAACACGTCACTTCTTAATTTCGTTCATTAAATTTTTCGTAATGATCTTTTTGCACACATAATTCTAACGATTATTTCCGCAATTTATTATACTATTTTAGATGCACGAATTCTTAGTCTTCCTCGGAAGTCTGTTGTGGTTCGGTAGCTCGGTATCACTATATACTCGATGCGCAGCTATATCATACCACTAGCTATTTTGCTTTGCACTCACTCCTTCTACCGAGTGTATGAACTCGGTTCACAATTCTTTTTCTTTTACTCTTGCTTGCCTCTTACACACTTTATCATTTATATTTTTCTATCCGGGATTTGCTTATTCATATTTATTAATCCTATTAATTATTAATCCTATTAATTAATTAATTAATTCTACCAGTATCTATTCTCTATATTTCCTAATTCTATATTCCACTTGGTATCAAATTTAGGAAATTCCCTCGATTATATTTATGATTATTTCTACTTATTCGAGCATGAATTCTCGGTATTTCGGGGCTCGAGCTACGGTTACGGGACGACGCCTCGGTCTTGTCGCCTCTCACACACACACACACCGCACTACTTGTATAGAGTGTAGAAACTCTATGTACAATTCTTTGCTCTTTCTCTCCCGTCTTACTCGCACTCTGTCTCCTTTCCACTTATGCGATTTTCGTTTCTCGATTCTCTCGTAGGTTTAAAGACCCAATTTATTTATTTTATTTCCGGAATCTGTTCGCCTACTTCGATGCACTTATTCTATACACTTCGATCTATCTTCTTAATCCTATTACCTTAAAAACTACCTGCTTATTCGCCCGAATCTATTCCTAATGATCGTCTACCAGTCGACTCATGTACAAGCTAGATTTCTATGATCGCATGCGTTATATAAGATTTAACTGGCTATTTCTAATTAGATTTCTATCTCTCGCCTGATTGTGTCCTCTTTCCTTCTGGGTCTCGGAGCGTCCCTCACTCGCTCCACTGTTTGAGATGCACACAGACTCTACTTTTCGTATCTTTCTTTTTCTTTTCGAATTTCCACTTTTTAATTTTTACTCTTTACTGTTCTTTTTCTTTTATCCTTTCTGGTTTAGCCTTTTGAGCCAAGAGAGCTCCTCTCTCCCCGCACCGGCCTTTTATAGGCCTCCCCTCGCCTCAGTCCCCTCTGCCAATTCTTTATCATAATTTTAAAATCGAAGGCATTTTCAGCGACTTTTTCGGTACCCCGCTGCCGCGCTCAACGCCTTCCCCTCGCCTCCCAGCAAGGCCAGCTGGTCGCTGACCTGCTGTTTACGTCAGCGAGGGAATTTCGGGGAGGCGACAGCTCTAGTTCTTATATCGGGGCAATGGCCTATTGCCCGCAAAACTCGGTACTTCTGTACCAAGTCTTTCGCTTAGGTGTTTTTATATCTCTTAAATATACTCGGGCTCTTCTAGCCGTCCGAAATAACGCTCGATACCCACGAATGTAGTCCCGTTCAATCGCATCGATCGTTATCGCATTCCGACCTACGCTAAGCAGTGTAATTATGTTACATTATCCCCCCTTTTTGAAAAGGACTGCCTTCGCAACTTTTTCCAAAATTCCCTACTAGCTACATCATTTTGTATTTGTATGAGTTATTTATCAGATTTATTTCATCTTCTTCTCATTGCTATTTATTTATTATGATTATTATGATTATTATTATTGTTTTCAAAATTTTTTTTATATATCTATATATATAAAAAGAAAAGTCCTGACTGACTGACTGACTCACTCACTCATCAACGCCCAGCCCAAACCCCTGGGCCTAGAAACTTGAAATTCTAGGGATATATTCCCTTCGTGTCGTAGACGCTCACTAAGAAGGGAATTTTAGAAATTCTACCCCTAAGGGGGTGTAAAACGGTTAAATATGTTTTTACGTATTTCTCAATATCTCTTAGGCACGATGAGATATCGCCTTGGTTTTTGCTTGCAAATTTTACTCATACAAATGTTGAGAAACAAATTTTTGGATTTTTAGAAATTCCACCCCTAAGGGGGTGTAAAAGGGTTAAATATGTTTTTACGTATTTCTCAATATCTCTTAGGCACAATGAGATATCGCCTTGGTTTTCGCTTGCAAATGTTACTCATACAAATGTTTAAAAACTAATTTCAGGATTTTTAGAAATTCCACCCCTAAGGGGGTGTAAAAGAGTTAAATATGTTTTTACGTATTTCTCTTAGGCACGATGAGATATCGCCTTGGTTTTTGCTTGCAAATGTAACTCATACAAATGTTTGAAAACCGATTTTAGAATTTTTAGAAATTCTACCCCTAAGGGGGTCTAAAAGGGTTAAATATGTTTTTTACGTATTTCTCAATGTCTCTTAGGCACGATGAGATATCACCTTGGTTTTTGCTTGCAAATGTTACTCGTACAAATGTTCAAAAACCAATTTCAGGATTTTTAGAAATTCCACCATTAAGGGGGTGTAAAAGGGTTAAATATATTTTTACGTATTTCTCTTAGGCACGATGAGATATCGCCTTGGTTTTTGCTTGCAAATGTTACTCATAGAAATGTTTAGAAACCGATTTTAGGATTTTTAGAAATTCCACCCCTAAGGGGGTGTAAAAGGGTTAAATATATTTTTACGTATTCCTCTTAGGCACAATGAGATATCGCCTTGGTTTTTGCTTGCAAATGTTACTCATACAAATGTTTAAAAACCGATTTCAGGATTTTTAGAAATTCCACCCCTAAGGGGGTGTATAAGGGTTAAATATGTTTTTACGTATTTCTCAATATCTCTTAGGCACGATGAGATTTCGCCTTGGTTTTTGCTTGCAAATGTAACTCATACAAATGTTTAGGAACCAATTCCAGGATTTTTAGAAATTCCACCCCTAAGGGGGTGTAAAAGGGATAAATCTGTTTTTACGTGTTTCTCCATATCTCTTAGGCACGATGAGATATCGCCTTGGTTTTCGCTTGCAAATGTAACTCATACAAATGTTCAGAAACCGATTTTAAGATTTTTAGAAATTTCACCCCTAAGGGGGTGTGAAAAGGTTAAATATGTTTTTTACGTATTTCTCAATATCTCTCAGGCACGATGAGACATCACCTCGGTTTTTGCTTGCAAATGTTACTCGTACAAATGTTCAAAAACCAATTCCAGGATTTTTAGAAATTCCACCATTAAGGGGGTGTAAAAGGGTTAAATATGATTTTTCGTATTTCTCAATATCTCTTAGGCATAGTGAGATATCGCTTTGGTTTTTGCTTCCAAATGTTACTTATACAAATGTCTAAAAAAAAATTCCAGGATTTTTAGAAATTCCACCCCTAAGGGGGTGTAGAAGGGTTAGAAACTGTCGAAAGTGTTTTAACGGTTTTTTTAAATTCTATATCTATATATATAAAAAGAAAAGTCCTGACTGACTGACTGACTCACTCACTCACTCATCAACGCCCAGCCCAAACCCCTGCGCCTAGAAACTTGAAATTCTAGGGATATATTCCCTTCGTGTCGTAGACGCTCACTAAGAAGGGAATTTTCGAAATTTCACCCCTAAGGGGGTGTAAAAGGGTGAAATATGTTTTTACGTATTTCTCAATATCTCTTAGGCACGATGAGATATCGCCTTGGTTTCTGCTTGCAAATTTTACTCATACAAATGTTGAGAAACTAATTTTTGGATTTTTAGAAATTCCACCCCTAAGGGGGTGTAAAAGGGTTAAATATGTTTTTACGTATTTCTCCATATCTCTTAGGCACGATGAGATATCGCCTTGGTTTTTGTTTGCAAATGTTACTCATACAAATGTTCAAAAACAAATTTCAGGATTTTTAGAAATTCTACCCCTAAGGGGGTGTAAAAGGGTTAAATATGTTTTTACGTATTTCTCAATATCTCTTAGGCACAATGAGATATCGCCTTGGTTTTCGCTTGCAAATGTTACTCATACAAATGTTTAAAAACTAATTTCAGGATTTTTAGAAATTCCACCCCTAAGGGGGTGTAAAAGAGTTAAATATGTTTTTACGTATTTCTCTTAGGCACGATGAGATATCGCCTTGGTTTTTGCTTGCAAATGTTACTCATACAAATGTTTAGAAACCGATTTTAGGATTTTTAGAAATTCCACCCCTAAGGGGGTGTAAAAGCGATAAATCTGTTTTTACGTGTTTCTCCATATCTCTTAGGCACGATGAGATATCGCCTTGGTTTTCGCTTGCAAATGTAACTCATACAAATGTTTAGAAACCGATTTTAGGATTTTTAGAAATTCCACCCCTAAGGGGGTGTAAAAGGGTTAAATATATTTTTACGTATTTCTCTTAGGCACAATGAGATATTGCCTTGGTTTTTGCTTGCAAATGTTACTCATACAAATGTTTAGAAACGGATTTTAGGATTTTTAGAAATTCCACCCCTAAGGGGGTGTAAAAGGGATAAATCTGTTTTTACGTGTTTCTCCATATCTCTTAGGCACGATGAGATATCGCCTTGGTATTTGTTTGCAAATGTTACTCATACAAATGTCTAAAAACGAATTTCAGGATTTTTAGAAATTCCACCCCTTAGGGGGTGTAAAAGGGTTAAATATGTTTTTACGTATTTCTCAATATCTCTTAGGCACGATGAGATATCGCCTTGGTTTCTGCTTGCAACTGTTACTCATACAAATGTTTAAAAACCAATTTCAGGATTTTTAGAAATTCCACCCCTAAGGGGGTGTAAAGGGGTTAAATATGTTTTTACGTATCAGGAGTACAAATTGAAAATGCGGGATTTTTTTCTATTTTTGAACGTTTATTCTGAAAAAATGGTAACAAATGAATTATTCAAAGTATTGTCCATCGCTAGCCACAACTTTTTCCCATCTTTCTGGCAATTTACGGATACCGTCGCGAAAAAATTCGGCCGGCTTGGCTGCTATCCAGTCATCGACCCATTTTTGGGCTTCTTCGTAAGAATGGAAGCGCTGGTCAGCTAGGCCATGTGTCATCGATCGGAAAAGGTGGTAATCGGAAGGAGCAATATCTGGGCTATACGGCGGGTGGGGTAAGACTTCCCATTTCAGCGTTTGTAGGTATGTTTTGACCGGCGCTGCAACATGTGGCCGAGCGTTGTCATGTTGCAAAATTACTTTGTCGTGTCTTTGCTCGTATTGTGGCCGTTTTTCTTTGAGTGCGCGGCTCAAACGCATCAATTGAGTTCGGTATAGTGCTCCTGTGATGGTTTCGTTCGATTTCAATAGCTCATAATACACCACACCCAGCTGGTCCCACCAAATACAGAGCATGAGCTTGGCGCCGTGAATATTTGGTTTGGCCGTCGATGATGATGCATGGCCGGGGTAACCATATGATTTTTTGCGCTTCGGGTTATCGTAATGGATCCACTTTTCATCACCAGTGACAATGCGATGCAAAAAACCCTTCCGTTTTTGCCGTTCGAGCAGCAGTTCGCATGCAAAAAAACGGCGCTCGACGTCTCTCGGCTTCAGCTCATACGGCACCCAATGTCCTTGCTTTTGGATCATTCCGAGGGCTTTTATACGATGGGAAATGGCTTGTTGTGTCACTCCCAATGAATCTGCGAGCTCTTGTTGAGTTTGACACGAGTCTTCATTGAGTATTGCCTCCAATTCAGCATTCTCAAACTTTTTCACTTGGCCCGGCCGCTCTTTGTCCTCAACGTCAAAATCACCACTTCTAAACCGCACAAACCATCTCTCGCACGTTGAAACCGATGGAACATGACTCGGATAAACCTCGGAGACCAATCGATGTGCTTCAGCAGCACTTTTCTTCAAATTAAAGAAGTAAATTAAAACTTCCCGCAAATGCTGTTTTGTTGGCACGAAACTCGACATATTGAGAGCTCAAAAAAACTATGAATTTGACACTGCGACAAATTGACACATACTGAAAATTAAAGCTATAAGACGTAGCTTTGACATGAACATAGTCACAGTACTGCCTGATGCGTATAGCGTTAGTAACGCCATCTGTTATCAAACCCGCATTTTCAATTTGTACCCCTGATATTTCTCAATATCTCTTAGGCACGATGAGATATCGCCTTGGTTTTTGTTTGCAAATGTTACTCATACAAATGTTTAAAAACTAATTTCAGGATTTTTAGAAATTCCACCCCTAATCGGGTGTAAAAGGGTTAGAAACTGTAGAAAGTGTTTTAACGGTTTTTTTTAGTTCTATCCCTAAAGGAGTGTACAGGGTTGTTTTTCGCATATTTCTCAATTTTCCTTGCAAAGGTTACCAATACAAATTTGCGTTTTCTCAAATTCTGTCAAGCATGATAAGATTCTGAGTTTATTTTCGCTTACGAATGTTGTTTACGCTTTTACTGCAAAATATAATTCAGTATTTTGTCCTAAATAGCCCTTAAAAGGCTAAATTCAGATTCGGTTGAAAAATTAAAAAATTTAATAAATACCATGTCCAGCTCAAACCTCTGGTGCTAGAGTCTTGGTTTTTGCTTACGAAGGTTGTTTATATTTATAATAATTATAATTAATCTATAATAAATAAGTTACTTTAAACTTAAAATTCTGACTTATTTAAAACAATTTAAGTATAGATTTATTTGAGAAAATAATAAATCTATAATAATATACTTTAAACTTAAAATTCTGACTTATTTAAAACAATTAAAGTATAGATTTGTGGGAGAAGATAATAAATCTATAATAAAGTACTTTAAACTTAAAATTCTAACTTATCTTATATATAAAAATGAATGTTTGTCTGTCTGTCTGTCTGTCTGTCTGTCTGTCTGCCTGTCCAGCTATACAAAGCTACACACGTTGACCGATTTCAGCCAAACTTTATACCAATATTGTTGAAGACCAAAGGAAGGCGACTGTATATACCTCACCCCTGAAAACCACCCCCTTCAACCCCTAAAAAAAAATTCTTAATAAAATCCACAAGCCTTCACCGATTACAACCAAACCAAGCACAAATATTGTTAAGAGCCGAAAGAAGGTCACTGGATATATCTCACCCCTAAACCCCACCCTCTTCACCCCTTAAAAAAAGATTCTTCAAAAATATTCACACGAATCAACTGATTTCAACTAAACCTTACACAAATATTATAGCGGGTCTAAGACGGGTACGACAAAGATCGTACTGTATACATATCCACCCACTTAAACCCCTAAAAAAAGATTTAGTATAAAAATCCACACCCCTTGACTGATTTCAACCAAACTTTACACAAATTTTGATGAGTTCTAATAGAAGGTCACTGTATAAATATAGCTCACCCCTTAAAATCGCGCCTTCACCCCCTAAAAATAGTTAGTTTTTCTGCCTTAACCGATTTAAACAAAACTTCACCAACAAAATAGAAACTCACTCACTCTATATATCTTACCCCATAAAACCACCCCCAACGAAAACAGACTTTATCCCCCACTGAAAGTAATGTGGTTTTTTTCAACTTTTTTAAAGACCGATTTAACTGTTATTCCTCATATGATGTGACACTCGGGCAGCGCCGGGAAATCAGCTATAAATTATAATCAGAGCTCGCAATTATCTTCTGATGATAATCTCACTCAACCAACAGCTCAATACACTCGAAAATTCTCATACATATGAAGAGAGTTTATATTGAAGCGAGCGTAACAAAGAGCGCTGAGCGATTTGATAATTTGCAAAATGAGCACCGCACGTTACTTTGTGTATAATGTACTAGCTGATTTACCCGGCGTTGCCCGAGTGCCACATCATACGGGGAATAACAGCTAAATTGGATTTAAAAAATGTTATAAAAAGCCACATTATTTTTAGTGGTATGATAAAGGGTATTTTGTCAGGGTGGTTTTAAGGTGTGAGATATATCGAGTGACCTTGCTTAGGTCTTATCTATTTGTTTGTGCACCCGGGCAACGCCGGGTAAATCAGCTAGTATCTATATAATATGTGACTGTTATACCTACTCCTGTTGATGTGCTAAATACTGCTACGTCCTCGCTTCTCCGTTTTCTTCCTCGACACTCCTTATCTACTAACTTATACTTATTTCTTATTTCTAAAACTGCTAACAGCAGCTACCCTCGCTCCCTCCACCTTACAAAGATTAAACGCCTTCTTAATACTATAATAAAAACACAAATAAATTTTAACACGAGCATGTTTCCTTTTTTTTTTTTTATTTCATTTATTCTTGACCATCGCTGTCGTTTTCCTTGTCCTCGTCACTGTGCGTCTCGTTTGTCTCGCTCTGTACTATCACCCCCCAATTAATTAATGTAGCTGTCGTTTCTTCGTCCGGGTCTGGTGTGGCCAGCCAGTCCATCACGTCCTGGTCTTCTTCCTCTTCTTCCTCGCTCGACTCCGTCCGTTCGTCCTCCGTTTCCGACGCCACCCTGTTGGCCGGCATAACTGGTGTTCCTGCCATCCTCGAAGCTCTCCTCCTTTCCTCCCGTCTCTCTCTACGGAAATGTTTCCCGAAGATATCCCCGTCCGTGCCAAAATTGAATTTCGGGTTTTCCTGTCTTCTCTTTGCGAGTTTCTTCGCAATTAACTCTTCGGCCACGTCGAGACCCCTTCCGTTCGGGCTGGCGTGGATGTCCACCCACACCACTTCGACCTCCGGGTCATGTTGGTTGACGTATAGGTCCACCGTTCCTGCCACGACCATCTGGATGACCGCGTCCCTGGCCTCGTCTGTCCACTTGTCTCCAAGCGGACCGAGCTGGTCAAACGCGCATGCGATTGCGAAATATGGTTCACCCAGATACAATCCCGGTGTGGTGAACAAATCATCGAGGGCCACCGAAACCCTCTTGGCCAGGTCCCCCAACCACACGTAATACTTTCCCTCCGATCTCCTTCGCATGACGGTGCCCCGGAAAAATGGTTGCCTCGTCTCCTCTTCCTCCTCGTCTGTCAATCGGTATAGCACTGCTCTTCCAGGGTAAGCTTCTTCCTCTAACAAACGATGGAGCTGGGGGTGGTCCGGTGACGTCTCCGCCACCAATTTCAAAAACGCATCCCTTCGCTCCTGGTCCTTCGTCTTCCAAATATAGAAACGTCCCGGGTGCTCGACTCCAATTACTTCGGCCAAGTACGGTTCGCCGGGAATCAAATGCACTATCGCACTCTCCACGAACCGTTGCATTGTTAATTTTGAAATAAAAGATGAATACACAAGAAATAACTCATACCTCGAAACCGTCTTTTCTCTACTATCTCTGATTCTGCTTTGTATTTTGGTTTAATTTGTTTTGGTCTGGTCACGGGCCCGTCCCGCTCCTTTTATATTGCTTTCGGGCGTCCCGAGCATCTATATCTCCTGTTCTTCCACTTTTAGCCTAGTTCTCCTCTGTTCTTCCATTACAGCCAATTAGGTGCCCTATTTGCCACTTCCCCTCTTCTGACGAGCCTTCCTTCCTCGGAATTCGAGGCATTCTTCTTGGAATGGCCGTTAGCCGTGACGTCAGAGATCATCGGCGTCGGGGTTCCTCTTTATTATCCACGACTTCCGATGGATAAATCGGTGTTACTCCTATACAGGCTCGCGTTCGTCCTGTTGTTTTGATTCTGTCTCTTCGTCTATCGTTGCCTCTCTTCGCTCGCTCGGTGCTGGGTCCTTCGCGCTCTCTCCTTTCTCCTCTATACTTTCTGTCTCAGTCCGGTACCTTTTAAACATGCTCGCGTGAAACCTACCTCTTTCTATCTTATTACCTAAATCGACGAGTACATATGTTGCTATACCTACGCATTTCTTAATTCTATACGGTCCCTCATACAATGGCATAAATTTCGATGTTAACTGTTTTAATGGATCGGGTACATTTAGCGCTTTTACAAGCACCAGATCGCCTACTTCATAATTTGTTAACCTATGGGTTGCGTCGAATTTCTCTGCCCGACACAGGCCTTTCCTTCTCATTCTTTCTCTCACAATTCCAACTTTTATTTCGTACGTCACTCTATCATCCACGTCCTTCCCTATGCCCAAGTATTTATTCCACTCCCGTAGAGGCTTCCTCTTGCATTGTAGCTCCAACGGCGTGAATTCGGTCGTGTCGTGATGGCTCTCATTTATACAATTTTCGATCACCTTGATCCACTTGAACCATCCTGCATGGTTATTTGTTAGGAAAACTCGAAAAAACCTTCCAAATTCTCGATTTACTCGCTCGACGATATTTCCTTGGGGGTGCCGTATAGATGAAAACACGGTCATTATACCCTCGTCTTTGAGCTTTTGTATCCAGTTCTTAGCAGTGAATTACGTTCCGTGATCGAATTGAATTCTTCGCGGTTTTCCGTATTTCGGAACATAGTCGTCGAAAATTCGCTTAACAACAGTTGACGTATTCACACTCTTCATAGGGTATAGCGCAACGAATTTACTAAATGCATCTAGAGTCACCAGGATATGTTTCACTCCACCTACCGATGCAGGCAAAGGCCCATAAAAATCTATGGATACTAGATCCCCCGGCCTCTCCGGTATTATGTTCTGCATCGCCGCGTAGCTGGTCTGTACCGCGATTTTATTTCTCTGGCACGTGTCACAGGTAGCTAGCAGACTCCGAACTATCTTTGCCATATGTGGATACGTGAAATCCTCTTCTAGTATCCGCATACATTTCTTTGCACCCAGATGCCCATGGTATGGCACGTTTAAATCATATCTTGGACTATACATTTTGGTATTATCACCCGCCAAATTCCGGTTTTCGATTTTTTTTGTAATATCCCTTTTTCTAATCGGTACTTCTGCTCTTCTGTTCCTTCTTTTCCAATGGCCAAAAAATCCATGATGATTTTCAAGTCTTCTTGCTCTCTCTGGACATCCTTTATTCGCTTCAATTTGTGAGCCAGTTCCCGTGAAATTTTTTCAGCCAGCAACCCTGCCACTATTACAATTCCATCTTTCTCGGTCGATGGTGCATCATCGTCTCCTTTCACTTGGCTTAATGCATCCGCCACCACATTTGTTTTTCCCGCGACATGCTCCACTTGTATGTCGTAGTCCTGTATAAATAATACCCACCGCATCAGCCTTTCGGCCGTGAATCTGCATGTCTTTAAAAAAATCAAAGCCTTGTGGTCCGTTTTAATGAAAATCCGTGCTCCTTTCAAATACGTTCTGAATTTTTGTAACCCCCACACAATCGCTAGTAATTCTTTTTCTGTTGTCATATATCCTATCTCCGCTCCTTTAAGCGTCCTGCTCGCAAACGTGACTACTCTCGTCTCCCCATTTCCATCCTCCTGTGCGAGTATGGCCCCGAGCGCATACCCACTTGCATCCGTCGTAAGCGTATATGGTTTCCTCGTGTTGGGGTACCTGAGCACGACCTCCTTACAAAAAAGATTCTTAATCCTCGTAAATGTTTTTTCCATTTCCTCATCCCATTTCCATTGTACTCCTTTTCTCAAAAGATTTAATAACGGTGCCGTCTCATGTGCATGGCGATTTGTGAACTTCGTATAAAAATTTATAAGTCCCAGGAACCCCCTTAATTGTTTTATCGTCCGGGGTCGCGGATATTCATGTATCGCTTTTATTTTCTCGGGGTCCGGTTTTAGTCCTTCAGTTGTCAGGATATGTCCGAGGAATATTACTTCCTTACGGAAAAAATGCGAGTTACAGAATTTCAGAGTCATTCCGTGCTGTTGGAATCTTTCAAACAATTTTTGTAAATGATTTAGGTGTTCTTAATGCGATACTGACATGACTAATAAATCGTCGCCGAAATTAATCACAAAATCCAAACCTTTCAGGACGACGTCAAGAGCTCGTATCAAACTTGCTGTGGTCGTCTTCAGACCGAACGGTGTTACGGTAAACTCGTAACACTTTCCGTTGTGTTGGAAAGCCGTGTATTTCCGGGACTCTGGATGTAGTGGTATCTGCCAGAAGCTACTTGTTAAATCCAGCGTTGACATTACCGTATTTCCTCCACATTGTTGAAATATCTCCTCAATCGGTGGTACATTATTATAATCATTGATCAGATAATTATTTAACTCACGACCATCCAAACACAGGCGGACAGAATTATCGCTCTTCGTGACGGGCATCAGTGGATTTATATATACGCTTTCAGATTTCTGTATAATCCCCATCCTGAGCATTTTCTCAATCTCCCTCTGCACCCTCTCCCGTTGCGTTAACGACACGGGATATGAACGGTGGAAATATGGCTTCAGATCCTTTAGCAACAGTCGGTGCTGATATTCCGTCATTCTTCCTGGTATCTTATCGAATATTTCCCTTCTCTCTTCCACAATCCTTTTAAATATCCTTCTGATTTCCGGCCTCACGTTCTGGCATTCCTTCATTTTCTCTTCAAACTCTCCCTCTGTTAAGCTGACCTCTGCCCCACCCTCAGGGTTATTCTTCATGTCGACCGTGGTACCCATCTTATTTCTCTAAATCGAATGCACATTTTTCGGATTTATATGTCGCCAAATTCCATCCTTTAATTCCGCAACTACCTTATCGTCAACTGCTAAAACTTTATTTTGAGAGTCTATTGATATCCTCAACACCAGCATCCCGTCTATACCAATTAATACAGGCCTAACTAATTTTGGCACCACCAGCATTTGTAAAGTTCCTGTCGATCCGTATGCCTTTGCCTCGACCATAATCTGCTTCTTGATGCGTTCGGTTTCCCCACCAAATGCTCCGACCACCTGCGTTGATGTTACTGGTAGAACAGGGCACTTTTTAAAAATCTCTTCATTTTTTCGAAAAAATTCCCCTGAGACACACGATACCTTGCTTCCACTATCGATGAGACTCAGCTCTGAGATTCCAGCAATCCCCACGGGTATCTCCGGACACCTCGGATGAGTCTCGTCGTACCACTTCCTCGGGCTACTCTCCACCTCTTCGTATAAATACTCCCGTGGATTTTCCATCAACGTTGAACACACCACCTGCCTTTCCTTTTCCCTGTCGACCACCCTCGGTGCTGGCCCTCTGATATCCGGTACAACCTGAATTCTAGCAACGTTCTCTGGACACATATTTTCCTTATTCTTATATGAGCCTTTACCGTCTTCCAGAACTCGGCTTTCCACGGACTCAGCCTGCCCTCGCCGTGCGGTGTGCTTCTCTACCTCCCTCTGCACCGTCTGTTCGTCACTCCTGCATCGTTCTTCTCTTCTTCGTAGGTTCCTCACTCTTTTCTTCTCTCTTTTCCTCGCGTTCATTTTCTGTCTAATGCTTTTTCTTTCATCCTTCAGCGTTGCGCTCCGTTCCTCTAAGTCGTTGTTTATTTTTCTCTTTCCCTCGGGCGCAACGCTTATGCGTTTCCCGAATTGCTGTTTCCTGCTCCCGAGCATTCTGGTACTGGTTCTCTTGGGATCGTGTGTGCCACGAACGGACCCTGTATACCACGATTTATATTGTGCACTTGACTATTCGGCTGCTGCTCCTGTCTCAGCAACTCAGGTCCCGCCGGCCTGTTGTTTTCCGGCCTCTAAAATCCTACTGAACGATTTTCTGGCCAAGCCGGTCTCGATGGTTGCCATGGCCCGCTATTTTGCCATGGTGGTCTATCCCCCCGACCACTTTGCCGTCCTGGTGACAATGGACCACCGTTGCCGCCATTGTTTGTGGCATTTTCTCGATTTTCATAACGATTATATGGGCGTGCCGTCTGCTCACGTGCCGCTCCTCTATTAAAATTCCTCTGCGGTTCTTGTGACACGTATCCCCCTATACGACCTGTCACTCTCCTGTAATTTAATGGACCGGCCACATCCGTGCTCTCCAGAAGTTCCAAAAATTCTTCAATATCACATATTTGGCGGACTCTTACTGCACTCCGAACTTCTTCGTCGAAGTGTTTCGCCAGTCGACGTATTATATCTTCGTCACTTAATTTCTCGCTTAAATCCCGCGTGTTGCCGATAACACGTGTCGCATATTCGGCTCGTGTTAACATCTGACCTTCAGCGTAGAACGATCCAAATTCCAAGTTTCTTTTGACCTTGTCTTGTATATCACGAGCCCAATATCTCGCACGGAACTTCTCTTCAAAAGTTTGAAGGTCGTGTACAGCGCCCTCCACCACGAGCCAACAATCGTTCGCGACTCCTTTTAATGCAGTCCCCATGGCGTGCCGAATCTCTGTATCTTCGATCCCTCCTGCGATACAGAATTCCTGAAATTCTTTTAAAAATCTCATTGGTCTTTCCTTTCCATCTCCATTATATGTTGGTGGTTTCTGGGCTATAGTGTATAGTCGAGTGACGTTCAGTCCTCCTCCCATAGTTTGCCCGAAGCTCATAGACGTATTGGTTCTCCAGGTCGATTCTTTGAATTTTCCAATCCTTTTATTCTGTTCTTCAGTAAATTCCTGTGCTGCCCGTATTTCCGCCATCATCTCCTGTGTCCTTCTTTCAAGTTTTTCTAGCGTCACCTTCTGACCCGCGACCTTTTGTTGGATATAATTATTCGTGACGTTTTGATCTTCTAGTATCCTCTCCCGGGCCTCTTTAATTTTTTTATCCGTCCGGCCCTCCACCGCCGAAATCTCCCCTTCCAATGCGTCCTTCGTCGCCTCTCTCAATACGGATATTCTGCTCACACACTCGTCCCTGATTTCCTGCTGCGTTCTCACTACCTCCTCGTGCTTCTTATCGATCTTTTCCTCCATCTTCTGCAGAAACTGCATCAATTCCCCCACACCAATCGGATCAGGTGGAATAGTTGCAGTTCTGTCCTTGAGCCCAGACGTACTGCCGTCTACACCATTCATCTGTTGATTTTCCAACTCCTCCATCAGGTTTCCACGCTCTACAACTGGCGTAATTCCCGATAGACTTTGTATATTCCTTCGATCCCTTTGCCGACGATCATCTAAAAGGTGATCAGCTGTCGTCGATTCCCATATGTATGCTTCGCCATCTTCAGCACCCCTCTCAGGCCGATGCTGTTCCTCCATGCTTTCCATCATTCTTAGTTCTTCGAGCTCTGTTGAGAGATTCGCTTTCTCGCCTGGATCCATACTTTAATTTTTCCGAGTTTATTTATACTGTCTCACGCGCTCCCTACCACACCACCGCAGTCTTTCTCAGCTGTGTCGGGCCCCACGTTGGGCGCCAAATGTAACGGTATTTTTATTACGTTTACATATATTTTTATTTACCGTGGGATTTTGGGCTCGACACATAACTAATTAATCTAGACTTCAAGGTGGTTGATAGTGATGTTTTATTAAAAAAAATCAGTTTCACAAATAAACACGTCACTTCTTAATTTCGTTCATTAAATTTTTCGTAATGATCTTTTTACACACATAATTCTAACGATTATTTCCGCAATTTATTATACTATTTTAGATGCACGAATTCTTAGTCTTCCTCGGAAGTCTGTTGTGGTCCGGTAGCTCGGTATCACTATATATTCGATGCGCAGCTATATCATACCACTAGCTATTTTGCTTTGCACTCACTCCTTCTACCGAGTGTATGAACTCGGTTCACAATTCTTTTTCTTTTACTCTTGCTTGCCTCTTACACACTTTATCATTTATATTTTTCTATCCGGGATTTGCTTATTCATATTTATTAATCCTATTAATTATTAATCCTATTAATTAATTAATTAATTCTACCAGTATCTATTCTCTATATTTCCTAATTCTATATTCCACTTGGTATCAAATTTAGGAAATTCCCTCGATTATATTTATGATTATTTCTACTTATTCGAGCATGAATTCTCGGTATTTCGGGGCTCGAGCTACGGTTACGGGACGACGCCTCGGTCTTGTCGCCTCACACACACACACACACCGCACTACTTGTATAGAGTGTAGAAACTCTATGTACAATTCTTTGCTCTTTCTCTCCCGTCTTACTCGCACTCTGTCTCCTTTCCACTTATGCGATTTTCGTTTCTCGATTCTCTCGTAGGTTTAAAGACCCAATTTATTAATTTTATTTCCGGAATCTGTTCGCCTACTTCGATGCACTTATTCTATACACTTCGATCTATCTTCTTAATCCTATTCCCTTAAAAACTACCTGCTTATTCGCCCGAATCTATTTCTAATGATCGTCTACCAGTCGACTCATGTACAAGCTAGATTTCTATGATCGCATGTGTTATATAAGATTTAACTGGCTATTTCTAATTAGATTTCTATCTCTCGCCTGATTGTGTCCTCTTTCCTTCCGGGTCTCGGAGCGTCCCTCACTCGCTCCACTGTTTGAGATGCACACAGACTCTACTTTTCATATCTTTCTTTTTCTTTTCGAATTTCCACTTTTTAATTTTTAGTCTTTACTGTTCTTTTTCTTTTATCCTTTCTGGTTTAGCCTTTTGAGCCAAGAGAGCTCCTCTCTCCCCGCACCGGCCTTTTATAGGCTTCCCCTAGCCTCAGTCCCCTCTGCCAATTCTTCATCATAATTTTAAAATCGAAGGCATTTTCAGCGACTTCTTCGGTACCCCGTGCCACGCTCAGCGCCTTTCCCTCGCCTCCCAGCAAGGCCAGCTGGTCGCTGACCTGCTGTTTACGTCAGCGAGGGAATTTCGGAGAGGCGACAGCTCTAGTTCTTATATCGGGGCAATGGCCTATTGCCCGCAAAACTCGGTACTTATGTACCAAGTCTTTCGCTTAGGTGTTTTTATATCTCTTAAGTATACTCGGGCTCTTCTAGCCGTCCGAAATAACGCTCGATCCCCGCGAATGTAGTCCCGTTCAATCGCATCGATCGTTATCGCATTCCGACCTACGCTAAGCAGTGTAATTATGTTACAGTGCACATCAGTATTTTAAAACAAAATCCGTTAACAATCCTTTCCGCTTGTCATGTTCAGTATGTAATAGATTATGGTTTCAATATAATTTATTATGCTTGCCTGTTGACGTCGAGTAAGCTTTACTCGACACATTTTTACCTGGGGTCACAACACAGAATGTTGAACTCTGTCCAGCATGTACTTGTAGTCTGCAAGCCAACGAAATACCGCCTTTCGCGATTTACACTGGATTCAAATATCCACCATTCCTGGGCAATCTACCTCCTCTCGATATAGTCTCTTTATTTTTAATTTCACCAAAGATTGTATGGATGGAAATAAAACGCTTGAGACACATCAATGGCCAGTTTGGAATCTTTGGGCAGGTTATAAATGTTCCGGTGAATGTGAATACGATAGTTAATCGTTTGCCTCGTGATCTTGGGGAGGATTACAATGTCAACATAGACATCAAGAAGAGGAACATACATGAATTAAGTTATATCCAAGGACTAGATAAGAAAAGAACTCTTCACGAGTAATTCACTTCCCTCAGCATAACTCCACTTTATCACGACATCACAATCGATCCAGAATTTCTCGCAGCGCCGTTTACTGACGGCAAAATATCCAATGATGACGTCAGTAAAGAAATATCAATCGATGATAATCTTGTCGCCCAATAAGAAACAATGTACGATGAGGAAATTTCTGCGACGTGTACAAGGGGAAAATTATGTTGCGATGAGTTTGCTGTTGGATGATTACGCTGAATAAGAATTAACAGAGAGGGCGTTGTGGTAACTCCTTTTATGAAATAGCATCAGGTGAGATAAGACGAACTTATTGACGTGGTGTTATACCTCGGCACTTGCTTTATACGGAAACGAATAATTTGAGACTTCGTGTCTCCTCATCGTTAACCGTTGCTTCTAAATTTATCGGCGTTGAAGCACAAGTTTCGAAAGAACAAATTGAATCCAACGAGTACATCAACCAATAATAGTCTAAATATTAACTTTGCTTTCCTGAAAAGCATTCCGAATTCAGTATAATATTGGACTTAAAAAAGAGATCTTTTCGCCATACGTCGGTAACTTGGACACTGCTTCAACTGCTGTAAGAGATGAAAGATGATACTATGCTTTCGACGGATGAAGCCATAAGCTTGAATTGGTTGCAAAAATGCACATTGGTTAATGAAGGCGCAGTTGCATGTACCATTTATTTTGACAAATTGGTCAACACAGTTATGTCCCTATTGTAGTAAAAAAAGATATGTCCATTTGGTCAACATAGAGTACTAAACTTCTTCGAGAGGATTGAATATAAACACCGGGGAAGTCCTCACGCACACATCTCTCTCTGGCTTGTAAATTCACTGGAAAATCCTCTCAGTGAAAACAAACAAGACGGAATAGTTTTGATAAACTCTAATTTAAACGAGGAGGTGGATGGATACATGGTAAATGATAACAGCTTTTGAGGTCATTGTTGTCATATCTCCGCGCGCGCGTGTGTGTGTGTGTGTGTGTGTATCTGGAGATTGCCGATTCCATCGACCATCTGGATTCCCTTCGATATTGCCCAGACTACATCTGGGACTCCGTCCAAGACTCATTCCGGGACTATTTTATTGTGCGCAGGCGTTCACTGTCTGAGCCATACGAAATCCTTGTCTCCCTACATTATAAAGATATTTCGCCACCGCCATGTGGAACAATGGAGAATACCGGGGTCAAATCACATATGCCGGTCCTAATTATTCCATGTTCCTATAAGAAAGACCCCCCGATTATTGGGCATTCCATGTCAAGTATAAAAAATATATAGGACATTCCATGTCAAGTGTTTGAAATCTATGGAGCATATGCTGTCAAGTGTCAAGTATTTGAGAATGCAAATGCTTCTTCAGGTGGTTCAATGGTAGAGTCAGGGATGAATCCAATAATAAATTTCGAAGGCCTGTAGTTCCCAAGCTGTACAAAACCCTGGTATATCTCTCCATATTATATAAATATTTCGTTGCAGCCGCCGCCATTTAGGAGTATCGAGATCCGACCTCCCCGAACTTACCTAAACTTAACCAATCTTGTTCGATCTTTTTGTCGGTTCCCGCCAGAGCCCTTGGTTTTCCGTGAGCTCTGGGTTCCTTTCAGATCCTCGAGTTTTCTCCAGAAACCTGGATTCTCTCAAAAGCCCTGAGTTACAACCTAAACTCACTTTGTCCAGGACTTTCATCATTTACAACTCCATCCTTATCATTGATCCCGCTCTATTACCCTACACCCATCCGGATTATTGACCCGCAAAGCTCAATAAATGGATACCACGTATCCTTCGAGTCGTTGTGCAGCTTGATACCTTCAGTCCCTCTATCTCTTAGCCAACTTGACACCAATCTTTCCAATATATATGTGTGTTTTTTTACATTTGCCATGTAAGCTTGTACAATTTGGGCATTTGATATGAAATTCACTGTACATATAGAACGTTTCACATGAAATGCTGTATATGTATTTAATACTTGACATAGAGTGGCAGGGGATGCTTCGAGGTAGACGCAAGAACCTTGATAAATCCGGTTCTAAAGGGTTATATAGGTACTGTATATGCATAGGGATCGACCATTCCATTGTCCCCGTAGGCTCTCTCCGGGACTTTCCAGATTCCATTTGGGACTATTTTTTCTGCTCAGCTGCCCTTGTATTCCATCAATAGCTCGATTGAATTTTTCAATCCTCGATTAACGCGCTTGGAACCATAGATGAATGGTCATTACGCAGGGTTCGATGAGGGTAAAACATTTTTTGGATCACCGTTAATCCTCTTTCATGCTCCTTTCTATAGATTAGTGGTCTTCACAGCAAATGCAAAGTGGATTTTAAAAATTTTAAACCTACCTTCACTGTCCATAAGGAGGATTAAAAGAGGCTTAGAGAAAGATCAGAAGAGGTTAAATGGAGTTAAAAGAGGGTTAAAGGAAGGTTGATGGAGGGTTAAAGCAGAATTACATTATTGTTTGTTTATATCAATCCCTTAACTTTCTATAACTACCATTAGTATGCGGTTCAACGAGGACCAAAGGAAGTTCAAAATTGATACTCTTGTTTCTTCTACCCGACGTTGGCGGAGACGGTGGTGTCGGTGGCTATATATTATCGAGGAATATTTTTCTACATTATAAAAATATATATCGCCGCGTCCGCCGCTGTGTTAAATTAAGATTATAAATTTGGAACTTCCTTAGAATCCCTTTAAATCGGTCATTATGGAGGGTTAAAAGACGCTGAAAATGTATTAAACATGTATTTTCTGAAACTCTCCTTTTCAAAACTCTGTTAACATTCTTTCAATCTTAGTTCAACCCTTAATCTCTCTTTTAACGCTTCTAATGGAGAGTGAACGTAGGTTTAAAATTCTCAAACCCTCTTTTAACCCTTCGTGAACACTATTAATCTGGGGTTTAAAGAGGGTTAAAATAGGTATAAAATATTTGTGCACCCGATTTGACTCTCTATAATAGTCATTAAACTGGGGTTCTATAAGAGTTATAGGAGGTTAAATATCCAATCTTCCTAATGATTGATTATAAGGGTACTTAGTGACCTACCCGTACGAAATCCTAGTATATATGTATATTAACGAAAATTGTAGCTAATAATTAGTGATGACTGTTATTTACGTGTTGGAGGCATTTTATTTTTGCAAGCATCGGAAATCATATATATATAAATTAAATGGTCTATAAGATGCGAAGGTCTCTATCGATATTCATTATATTTAATATTAAATATCTTTGAACCTTGTTATGTAGGTGAGTAAAGTTTTAGCTCCTTTTGTCAAACTCTTTGAAAGTAAAAGCTTGTTACAAATTGAAGAAATTGAATTGCTAGGACCCTCTAACCCTTGTACCGATCTTTACCAAATAGAAAATCTGATACACCTGAATATTGTAACATAGTTACAATCACGAACCCACTCTTTTATTATTTCGAACGGCTATAGGAACCTAAATATTATTTCGGAAGCACCGAGAACGCATAAGTAATATCATCGGTACAGGCGTATCGAGGCTTGGGGGCACTAGGCCACCGAACCCGGAGATGTGACTAAAACTAGCTACGTCATACCTCCGGAATTCCCTCGCTGCCGTAAACAGCAGGTCAGCGACCAGCTGGCCTCGCTTGGCGGCGAGGGGAAGACGGGGAGCGCTGCGACGGCAAGCCGAGAAATTACTAAATCTCGGTAAATTTAAAAATTGCAACCGAAAATAAGGAGGAGGAAAATGAGGCAAGGGGAAGGCTATAAAAGAGACTGCGCAGGGGGAAATGCTCCTCTTAGTGTTTTTAGCACAAGGGTTAAAGTACAAGGCAATCAAAAACGAAACATTCAGATTACGAGTTAATATTCAAGAGTCATTTTTCGATTACATATTGTCAAATCCATGGTTCTGTGAAAAAAGAAAATCAAGTGAGTGATAAACGAAGACCGGAGAAAGAGGAAAGACAGGCAAGTTATTTTCATTATATGAACAATAATTAGAGGAATATTATAGAAATTGACATTTATCGAGATTTAGATAGGATTTAAGTGAATAGAATTAGTTGCGTAGAATTAATTAAATAGAATTAAGCGGATAGTCTTTAAGCAATAGAGTTAAGACACATAGCATTTAAATCAGTCGAATAGGATAGAAAAATATAAGCGAGTAGATTTAAAGAGGATAGCGAGGAAGCAAAACGAGTGATAGACAGAGAGATAGATCGGTAAAATCGAGGCATCGGTTTGAAGAGCGAGTTCGTCGCGTTCAACGGTGTGTGTGTGTGCGTCGAGTGACAGGCTCACTACCAATGCACAAGACAATAACAGACTTCCGAGCTGGGTGTACCGAAAACATATGTAAACGCAATATACAAAGAGAATTGTGAAAATAATCGTAGGAATTACCGAATTTCACTGCATTTGTACTGGTTATCGGTACCAAGAAACCGAACACTGACATTTTATTTCAATTGTTTTTTGTTAATAAACCCGATACTCACCTACCTAGAAGTCTAAAATTAATTATTCCTGTGATCGAGCTCGAATTTTCCCCTGGGAAAACAAATTTAATGCTAACGATAAAAATTACCGTTACAATATACGTCGGCTGTTGTTGGAACATTGACTTTGAATGGTCAAAATCTTCCATAATATAGACACACACACAAACCACCTCTATTTGAACAATTTTTCTAAACTTTTTTTCTCGACGTTTCGGTTTACTTTGAGTAGTTATGACATGGCAATTGAAAAAAAAAATCATGAAAACAAGGTTTTCTCTTTGAGATAGTAATAAACAAATAAATAAACGTAACAGGCTCTACCACAATAATTAACCTACAATCTCAGACATTTACTGACGCACAACTGGAGACAAGAACTAGTACCATTTTTTAAAAACTATTTTGTATTTTTTTTAGATAAATCTTCCAATGATATTCCACTGATGTGTATCCAAAACAACTGCAACGTACTTTGAAGACCCCATGATCTTCGCCTTTTTAAGAAAGTACCAGGACCAAATATCTTAATTTCGATAGATTTCCGCTTATTGTTCCCTAGTCGACTCGGTAATTGTATTGGTAGGCTTGAAATTGAAGTTACTCAACTGGTAAGCCTCGGGCACGTCGATCGTGATTGCAAATCATAAAATCTAGTTCTACGTTGATTAAATTCGTGAGCGGGATAAAAAAATTTGACGAAGATTATTGACTTATTTTTTCGTTCCGACGTGTGGTCCGACGATGTGTTGGTTGAACCACAGGCACTGTATGTCTGATATACATAATGTTTTAGCCGTCGATACTGTCTGTGGTTGCACGCGGGGATGGGACGAAAGTCGAATGAGAATGGTTTTCTATCGACCCCAGAGTTGGTACATCGAGTGAACGAAAAACCATTCATGAATCTCTCGATTAACCATGAACTCTGAGAAATTTTTGAGAACGAAGAAATATTAAGCAGGGAGACTTTGTCATTTCTTTTTATAATCCCTACTTCGCGTAGCGGTTTTGGAAACGAGAGTCTATTTGAAATGAAAATGGTTTTTTCGCAGAAAAGCTGATCCCGATTTCCAGAGAACGCTTTCAAAAGAGTCCGTACTTTGAGATTAACAACCGGAACAGAATATCACCGGGTATCTCCTATAAGCTGCAACTCTACCGAGATAAATGGCAGAAATTTTGTGAAAAATTTGATCGAAAATATGATTAAACGAAACTGGGTAATCGGTATATTTGGGAGCCACTCCTATGATCAGGAATGGTAGGTGACACGTCCGGGAGGGCTACGCGGGTGGCAGAGATCGAAGAGAAATGAGATCTTGCTTATCTTCAGTGAACAGCCACATACAAACACCAACTGCTGCAAACGTGGGTAAAATTTCGCCCTACTCTGATACGTTTGATACAAACTATGTGCATATAGCCCCGAATCCGATCTAACTTTTAGTGCAATGTGTATTGTTAATATTATGTTTTACATTTTATTATTAGAAGAATCATCGGAAATGAGTGGTATAAAATGCGACGATAGAAATGAATTGTCAACCAGAGCGATAAGCCAGGCTTTTTTCGAGTGGCATGGCATGCACTGCGTTGATGAAGAAGTGTTTAAAATACGGATTACATTTTTCGTACAATGAAAGGTACACTGTACGATTATGGTAACGGTAAGAAAAAAATGTTCAGAATCCGAACTTAAGAAATTATGTGTTTGAATCAAGTTAACTTATCGAGTATCTCGATGCTTTTGACCATTTAAGGGTCTCTCGTGGTTTTAGTTCGTAAGGTCCTGCAACTTTTAGCAAACTTTTCCAAAGAACGAGAATAAACAATGTCGTTTCATCTGTAGTGAGCCTATAACATCACCGCCGCTATGAAACCAGCATAATTTAGTCATGAACGACCACTTTGCGCAAATAGCTTCGTGTATCATGCGCAAACCAAAGAAGTACATACCGCCTCCTATGGTCGAGCGAACCAGCTTGCGGGTGAGCATGATAGGATAATAGTAATGTGCTTAATGGTTAATAGAGGCATTCAAGAGATCCCGAGGTTAAGATAGTACTCATAATACTCGACTTGCTATCGTACCACACCCAATAAGTATAAGTGGCACAAAACAGCTGTAATCACTTGAAATCATAAATCATATAAAGAGAGGTCTCGATGCCGTGTATAAAAATAATTTTGAAGTATTAAAACGTCCTTACGATGTCACACTAATCTGCCGGTATCGACGTGCTAACATTACTTTCACTCGGCCAGACGGTGGCCCCTTTTCAGCAACTTACAAATTGATTCTCAATCTTCCAATGAAAAAATGTAGCGAAGAGGTGCATCTCTTTCTCTCGCTCAGACTTATCGTGGTGTAAGAGCGTTCGACCGCGAATTATTTACATTACTGCAAGTATCACTGATTATAGGCAATACTATGATGAGATTATAAGACCAGTGACAACATGTAATATATTCGAATGAAAAATGGAACGTCATTTGTATAAATAAAATTATGATTGGATGATAATATGCGAAGCTCGTTGGTTGTCCGAAAATGTAAAATACTATTGTTATGTAGTTTTGTGCGTGTGTGGCCTCAAACAGGCCAGCAACGATCTGGTAATAACATTTTTAATAACGTCTTCGTTGATCATTATTTATATTAATTTATTTGGATGTTTTTTTACTCCTTATAAGAAAAAAGGTATTTGTTCATCATAGGCAACAATTAAGATCATATAGAGGATAGGTGCATGGTATATTATCATTATTATACGCAGTTGTTGCGAGCTGGAAACAACTTTTCATTTAAGTAATTATTATAAAGGGTGGTTAAATTTTAAGGGCCGATGTTGATTTTGAATAAAACACAAATTATTTAGGAAATTATTGTCAATTCTTTTTATTATGATAATATGGTATGGTTCAATTATGTATGAAACAAAATATCGGCCAAATGGCGGCCGCGACTTCGGCGGCACACCTCCATCCGATGGTCCAAGTTTTCGATGACGCTTAGGCATAATTGAGGTTCTATGCCGTTAATGTGCCGAATTATCTCATCCTTTAGCTCTTGAATTGTTGCTGGCTTATCGACGTAAACCTTTCCTTTCAAATAACCCCAATGAAAGAAGTCCAACGGTGTCAAATCACATGATCTTGGCGGCCAATTGACATCGCCACCACGTGAGATAACACGGCCATTGAATTTGTCACGCAAAAGAGCCATTGTTTCGTTAGCTGTGTGGCAAGTGGCACCGTCCTGTTGAAACCACATATCGCCCACATCCATATCTTCCAATTCGGGCCATAAAAAGTTCGTTATCATCTCACGATAGCGAACACCATTCACAGTAACTACCTGACCGGCCTCATTTTGGAAAAAATACGGCCCGATGATGCCGCCAGCCCATAAACCGCACCAAACAGTCACTCTTTGTGGGTGCATTGGTTTTTCGACAATCACTCTTGGATTATGATTCGCCCAAATGCGGCAATTCTGCTTATTGACGAATCCACTGAGGTGAAAATGTGCCTCATCACTGAAGATGATTTTCTTCGAAAATTGATCATCCACTGTTGCCATTTCTTGCCACCATTCTGACCATTGACGACGTTTGGAATGGTCAAGAGGCTTTAGTTCTTGAGTCAATTGCACCTTATAAGCGTGTAAATGCAAGTCTTTATGCATAATGTTCATCAACGACGAGCATGAGAGGTGCAATTGTTAGGCACGACGACGAGTTGAGGTGGACGGCTCTTCAGCCACACTATCGCGAACAGCATCAATATTTTCTGCAGTACGAGCTGCACGAGCATGCACTGGTGTTTTAATATCTCCTACAGACCCGGTTTGCTCAAATTTTTGCACGATTTTTCCGATTGTACGCACATTTGGACGATTAAATTGACCGAAAAAATCACGAAGTGCACGATATGCATTTTGATTTGAACGCCCATTTTCATAATAAGCCTGAATAACTTTAACGCGTTGCTCGATTGTGTATCTTTCCATGGTTCAAATTGGGTTAGTCTGAAATTGAGAAATGTCAAATAAAATGCAGAAAAAAACTTGACGTTTAGGTGTGGTTCACATTCAACATCGGCCCTTAAAATTTAACCACCCTTTATTATAATTTTATACGATTGGATGCATAATGTAATGAGTGCACTGCTGATCAATTACTAAGTTATGATCATCTGCATCTAACAAGGAAGGATAGTATCCCCCTCCGATTTTGATGAAACTAACGTATGTTATGGAGCATCGAACACTAAAAGACGCGTATTTTTTTTTATCGGCGGAAAAACATTTGTAAGGGGTGAAAACGCCCTTCAAAGTTAGTGGTGATTATGCAGTTTCACCCCTGCAAATGAATTTTTTTCTTCAACTTCACGTGGAATTTTTATTGTCTTCACTGAGGAGTATTTTTGTTTTTGTGTCACTAAAATCGGTTGACGCCTTCTGGGTAAAACTGCATAATCACTCCTCGACATGCATAACTTCAAAGGGCGATTTCACCCCTTAGAAATGTTTTTCCGCCGATAAAAAAAATACGTGTCTTTTAGTTTTCGATGCTCTACAACATACGTGAGTTTTATCAAAATCGGAGGGGGACACCAACCTATCCTTCCTTGTAAGTAAGAAGCTAGCAGAAAAAAATAACTTTTTGAACTATTTTCAACTAAATTGAAAAAAAAACTAATAAAATATCAGAAAGATCTATACTGCAATTCCATAATAATACTACCGTAACTACGATTTGGCAGACTACGTATTCCTAACTAGGTAATAATCCACAACCTCTTTCAAACGTTGCAGTGTCGTCAGATGTTAATATAAACAGACAGACAGAAAATAATTAATGCGTTTCTCGTACTCTAGGAGCTCGAAAATATGTAATTGCCATATATTCTAGGTGTTCAGTTTCATTTTCATCATGCACACGCTACACTCACAATCATCTGACGCCTCGCGTCATATGGTATAGCTCGCAGGTATGCTATATCGATTTATCGACCGCGCACTCAAGCATATTGTCTATCTGCTCACATCCTCGATCGAAGCTCACTCAAGCGGCCAACGCTGTTAGCGTAGCCCATCGGCAAGACCGCTCACAAGGCTCGCCTTCCATCGCTGACAGCGAATCACAAGCAAGCTGTGACGCACGTCCGTCTTCTTGATACTCTGCCTCGTGGTCGACGGATGTGGCCATTGTTCTCACTCGAGTCGCTCGCAGTACACGTTCCCGCGTAAACTCACAGAGATATTCATTCGTTCCAATCACTTTTGTGCGCATTCAGTATTATAGTGTAGTACATTCTTGATCAAATCACCCGTGTGTAAGTTCAGTGTCAGTGCGAATCACAGCAACTCAACAGGACTAGTGCAGCACTCACATAACCGTCAACGGCGTGGTTCGCTCGTTGGCAGCAGAGACGCCATTTTGCCTCGCACCGATCATCGGCGTCCGGACACTCACCAGCCTGCCGTGTGGCTTTACTCGAGCTCTACAACCAGACCGTATCACCAGGATCAACCACACGGAATCAATAAGTCAACTCAGAGGCCTGAGAACCTACTCACCAACAGTACATCAACACGCAGGCCAGACAAATCACAGTATATATTTGTTATAATCACCAGGTATTTTTTATGCAATCACTGTTATATAATTTAAATAAACATTGAATTTATTATTGTTCGTTACTGAGTGCATTTAATTATTTATATTTGTCACCAGGATCCTTAATCTTACTATTCGCATCTGTCACTCGACATGCTACGTGTGAATGTATCGACTTGCTACCTGTCGTCAGATTAAAAATTAATTTCAAACTCAAACTCAGACTCACACTCATTAACATACATTTTTTGGTCCTTCGAGCCGGATATAATTTACTCACACTCATTATCATAACACTAGGTCCTTTTTTTTGGATTGCAACACTAGCGCTCTTTGTCATTACAAACTAAAAATGATCGCGCGCGCGCGTGGATGTGTTTATTCTCGAAGTACCCGTTCAATAGTAAAAAAACGTAATATTTCGGCCTCGAAATTTTACCTTTAATGCGCTTAAAGAAGTTTCACTTTAAGAATTTTCGCGCGCATCTTAGTGCACGTGACAGAAGTGAAACGTCTTGTCGGTCCTATGAGTATTCATGTATAATATTATAAATAGTGATGTTTTGGATTCTCGGTCAGAGTGATAGAATAATGCGTAAGTGATATAATTTATATATATATATCCTATATATATTACAAACACAAGAAGACCTTGTATACTGGGTGGCCGATTTAAGTGAAGACAGAAATATCTTTGAAAATAAGCATTGTACGAAAAAATGTCCCAGATGGAAATTCAATATTTTTGAGGGGTCAATTCACTGATGCTAAAATTAGATGACCTCGCTCTGATTTTGTAGCAAACTGAGAGTAACTTTGAAATCTTGAATGGGAAACTTTATTTTTCATTGTAGATTCGGATTCTACACTACAAAATACGTAGGTTTTGTCTTACACTTTTTTAAAATTTGTGATGGATTGCGCTGCAATCGTAAATAATAAGATTTTCCGCATGACGGTTGCCTAGCACATTATTCAAAACTAGCATGGGAGATATTAGACCATAATTAAAGTGGCATGCTAGGTCGCCAGGTTTGGCATCCGCAGATTTCCTTATGTGGGGTTGCGTAAAAGATAAGGTTTATTAACGAGTGCCAATAACTTGTGAGGAGATGATAGAGCGAATCAGGAACACTTGCGCTCAAATTCCAGCACATACACTTTTAAGCTGTGTACAAGCATTCGAACAGTGAACCAATAAGTGCATCGAAGTTGATGGTTAAAATTTCGAACTCTTGCTCTAATTGAATAGACAGAGGCAAGGGGGCTCATTAAGAACACGCACCCCGATGGTGAGATGCGAAAGGACTCACCTAAAACAAGCACCCCAGAGGGAAAAAAAAATTGTGCGTGGAGTCCCTCCGCGCGGAAGAAGTGAAACTTCGTAATGTGGAAATGAAAATAGGAAGGGGTAGAAATTGATTTTTAGTGAAGTCATACTGTTCATATTCTTTAAGACAAACTTTATTAACATTGCTTACAATTCACAATTGATCGCATCTTTTAATTATCATTTTCGAGTGGAGAAATATCCAAATCTATAACATTTACAATGGGATTATGATAACTAAAGTAAGATACGAAATGTTTGAGTTCTATTTTTTCAATATTTCTTGCAAAAACTGCATCAATGGTAGTTCCCCCTTTGGTTGTTGGATCATTCCTACCATTTATCATTTCCAATCCAAATTTGTCTTTAAGGAAGGTTAATAATGTTTCAGCTTCAGGTGACGAGAAATTCACATTAAAATCTCCTGCCAGGATCACAGGCCGCTCACAATAATCAATTTCTTCACCAGTAACGTCTGCCAGAGCTTGTGAACCTGCAATGGATAGTGGCAATAAAGATTTTGCAATAAATAATTTAATATCTCTCATGGCTGCATTTGGTGACATATAAATGGCAATTAGAATCAACTTCTTCGGATTATTTCCGCTGTGGTTGACTGTGCACTCTACAGCACATATGTCTCCAATTCTTTTTGACGTTGAAATTGTCACATCAGGATTACCTGAGTAAGGAGCTTTTATATCTAAATGTGGAGTAACAATATGACATCTATTTTTCTGATTGTGATAGATAGGAACCCCTGCATTCCGAATTTCGTTACGTTGAAATCTTACAATGAAATCAAAATTTGGTATGAGAACAGGAGGTTCATTATCGTCCATAAACGTTTCTGATAACATTAAAATGTTCGATTTTTCAAAAACTCTATCCGTCAAATCATTGGCATGTGCACGAACACTTTGACAATTGAATGCTACGATTGATAAGTTTCTTTTCGAGTTGATAAATTTACATAGTTCTTCATCCAAGGTGGAAAGTGGATTTTGACGCAATTTCATCATCTCATTCCGCAAAGCGACACACGAGCGGTCGTTACTCTCGTTCCCATGGTAAGATTTCTTATGTTTGTTGACTGGGATAATATACAAGCCTTCAATTGAAAAATTCAACCAAGTTTTAACTGTCCTTTTATTAACCAAGCCTTGAACGTAGCTGGATTTGTGAATTTTTCTTTTCTTGATATGGACATTTATTGCATGATCATCTCCAATATCCCGTGGCAGGCGTTTTACCATTGTATCCACATTAACAGGCACATTTATAATCTGTCCATATACGCCGTATTAACCATGAACGTGTCTTAAGCGTTTGATCTGCATAAATGGGATTCGAGGTGAGATCAATCGTTCCGTTATTATATCCAGTGGTGGTAAATTTTTTGGCATTGGTGGATATTTGAAACCATTATAAACTGCATAAGTTGGTATTTTGTTATGTTGCACTGACTGAAAACACGTTGCATACAATTCGATACTTTCTCTCGGAACATTTGGTAAGATTCTGTCCAGAACTTCTTGACCAATATCTGAAGAGAGTCCTCTCAAATTTTGTTTAAACCATAATCGATGACATATCGAGCATGCATAACCAAAATTGTTCTCGGTGAATTTTATTCTAATGTAGTTGTGAGCTTTCTTATGCTGATGGAATTGAGTATATGGGACTTGTGGATTTATCCTTGCATTTTCGTCACCAATATTGCTGGTATTTTCATCAGCAATCTCCATTGAACCGTCGTTGGTTTTCGCAGCCCTCGTAGATTCCCGTTGAGCTTTTTTCCTTGCTCTATATTCTCGCTGATATTCTGCGGGTGTTTTCCTCCTTGTTGGCTTTGCAAAACCAATATCACTACTCGTCGAAGGCCCAGCAGTCGTTGGTGGATTAATAGAAGGCTCAGCAGTCGTTTGTGGATTCATAGAAGGCCCAGCAGTTGTTAGTTGGTCTACTATAGTTGATTGATGAGTGGTAGTAAATCCCCCCGTCGAAGTTGATGGAATTACAGCTAGCGAATCAATGAGTATATTGTCACGTTTGGCTTTTTTACGTGCTCGGTACTCTCTCTGGTATTCCGCGGCTGATTTCCTTTTCTTCGATGTTACTGATCCCCCGACGTTAATTGTAGAAGAATCAGCAGTCGTAGAAGGATCACTAGTTCTATTCAACGACTCTTTTTCCTGCTCCGCTCGCTTCCGTGCTCTGTAATCACGGTAATATTGTGCATTTTTCCCTCGTGGACCTCTTGAACCAGTGGAAGTGCTTGTGGTTGCCTCATCGTCTCGCCCTGGAAAATGTATTTGTATTAATAATGTATGTGAATGCGTCATAATGTAAATTCAAAAGAGAAAACCTAACAATCAATTGATATTCACAAGAGACGTACCTTGACATAACCTTAAATCCGTCGCATTGTCCGTGGGATTGTTTTCACTCATTTTTTACAATTCTTATCCACTAAATAAAAAAATTAAAAAATAAAATACTACCCTATTAAATTATATGTGTATCAAATCAAACTAAAGAAACAAGTAAATGAAATAATGAATATTATAAATATTATAAATTAAAATAGAACAACAAGTACGCATTTCAGCTAATTTCACGACGCTCACACTGTTTACTTCGCTGAGTAGCAAGAATACCACGCGCATGTGCTTGGGATCTACCGACTCACTCTCTTTCTCTCTCCTACTTTCTACCTTTGTGTATCTTTCCTTCTCTCTCCCTCTTGCGTTGGAATATTGGACGCTACTCGTTGCTACCGCTCGCGCTGGCCTGTAACAGGTATACTACGCGCATGCGTTCGAGTGCCACGCATTCACTCTCGCTCTGTCTCTTTCTATTCCCCCTCCCCAGGAGCGTTGAACGTTTAACGCAACAGTGCTTTCATACCCCCTCCATGGTAGCGTTAAACGTTTAACGTAACCTTGTTGGAAGTCGCATTAGAAGTTTCACTTCAAAAAGTATAACTACGTCCACGTCGTTGTTCCTGGGTTACGCGAATGAATTTTCTTGAAAAAATTCAACATGCCTGAGTAGTACCATATGTGTACACCTTTGCTCCATCCCACTCTTTTCCCCACTCCTTCCGCCACCATGCGGCTACCCCCACCACTCCACTTTTCTACCACCGCGCTACCCACTCTGCTTAACCAGTGTCGGTAACGTGGAGATAGTAAAGTGAGGTGGTGTGGATACGGTGGTGAACAAGGAACAGTAGAGATAAGAGCAGGATGGAGCAAAGGTGTACACATACTTGGAAAACAAAATAAAATTAGGTACTCACCACCTCTGCTGTTGTTGACGTCCACCTTCGTTCCACGGCGATTTTAACTTCTGTCTCTCACTATCACACGCACACGCACACGCACACGCACATACGCACGCACACTCGCACACGCACTTAACCACATACCGACTCGAGGAGTAAGACCAGGCTAAAGTCGTCCAACCGTTCCAATCAATGCATACGACACCCTATGCATAACGCAGGTACCATCGCGCTGAAGGTTTCAGGACAATACAGTCGATCCCAATTCACGAATATTGAGTACCCCTGGTCGATCAGGAGCACCTCCAAGTATCCGTCATCGTCTGCATGGATCAGCTCACAGCGATCCGCACACCCTTGATGTACGACCACGCATCTCATCCCCGTATAAATGTCCCCCAGGGCGATATTAAAACACTCACGATCCGAATCATAAAAGGTACGGCGGAGAATTTTCATTATCTCCTCATATGCATCCCACATTTCAGTGGTACGTAGATGAACCACCATATCCAGGTCTATTAACAACATGGTACACCAAAACGCAACACCCAGAACACTTGTGTCGTAACGCAGATACATGTCGAAAAAATACGTTTTCAGACTGCATGATCACGAAGTTAAAGACAGACTGAATGCTCAGGATGCTGCAGGCTGGTATCGCCGGGTTTGAAGATAAATAACGCCCTTTGAATCATAACTAGGTGTCTAGCGCTCTGCATGTAATGACAGCGGCATTGCATGTGCGTACTGCTTTGCGGTGTGCTCCTCGCAAAGTGCTTGCTCTGCAACGCTCTAAAAGGCGCAGAATATGATACCGTACCGCGAGAGACCTCGAATATAATTCGTGTAATAATTTATATAATATATACCTGTAAAATAAGAGGCACAGTAAGACGATGCATTTGTTTTTAATTGATCAATATTTTATTTAAATCAATTTACACATATTTACCGTCGTTTGCAACATCCCTGCAAACACGGTAATCTTCGCTCGGAGACACCTCCGCCGTTAAATCTATTTTTATCACTATCTGATCTGTGAGAGGCAAAAGCATTGTAATATTCTCGCACTAATCTGTCGTTTTTCATTATATTATCGCTAAAGAGATTAATAAATCGCGACATGGTGAAGCCGCACGACAGAAGATGTAGGAATACGATGCAAAATTGTCCACACATATCCGACGTATTACTCTGTAGCTGCTTGAGGCCGTACCGATAGAACTAGCAGTTTCTTCGTAGCCGTGCAAGATATTGCAGTATCGATCGGTGGTATCTCGTAGCTATCAAAGGATATTCCTCTTCCGTGATGGTTAACGTACATGGCGAACCAGTATTCTCCAGGTCCGTCGTGGTTATCCGTGTTAACTACGAGTCTGGCCGGTAACGACCATACACCAGGAATTCTGTCAGGTGGGTATACTCTAACGGTTGAAAGTGGTAGATAATAGAGTCACTTGTAGATTTGTCTAGTGTTTATGCTGAACACATAGTGAATGATTAAATGATGACTTATATGCTTAGATAGACGTATATATGCAAAAGGTATTTCACAGCATCGTCGATCGTGTGACGACTACATGGTGATGATTCCGCTTATTTCTTATTCTCTTCTTGTTCGTCTACTGACCAAACATCCATGTACGATTCTCCCTTAAACGGATGCTCGCGAAGCAAATTTTTTATTTGGAAAGCCTGGCGCATTGCACAATGCGAAGACGCGGTATTGTATATCATAGCGTCTCTGAAAAATCATCGCAAAGATTTCGGCATAAATGTATACGATGGAGTGCCCTCGTCATCCTCCAGGTTGGAAATTTCACGACTCGTGATATCGCAAAGAAGTATAGCCTTTTCGTGACGGCGTGTATATATACGTCTCGATTTTCACGATATTTCATGCAAGTTAGCGTATGCATGTTTACAGCTCACATCGCCCTCGTACCATTCAATACCGTGAAAATATTTCGAGAGAAAATTATTCTGGCTTCTCGAATGCTGCAGTAATTTGGCAGAGTGACACGGTAGTGGGACGATCCAATGAGCAGAGTACGATTAATCCACTGCTACCACGGCAATTTTTTTCGGAATAAATTGCGAGTCTTTAGCACGCATTCCCTGTATACCCACGACGATATCCATTTTCACGTCTAATCAGTACAGATTCTAAAGTTCAACTGATTAGTTACTCATCAAGACGCTTCTACGTCTTTTAACAAGAAACAATTTTATTCTGACATCAGCACATTTTTTCGCTTATCCGGTAAAATCCACCATTACCTGCCGAGAGGCATCAACTTCAAGGACATTATCATATTCCGCGTAGACTACACAATTTACCGTTCAAGCAAGCGCATCCTCAAATTGTACCTCTATTCTCACACTACCGTGCTTTATTAAATTCCAATGTGGATTGCTGTTCGCCGAAAGATCGGGTGTCAAATCAACAGCAAACAGACAGTATCCATCGCGATAATTATCGCGATCGATCGAATTACTATCGTTCAAGAAATGTATTCCAGTTTCCGAAAACAACGTTTGAAAAGCATCCACATACAGATGATTTTTCGCGAAATCGGGTTGTAACGGTTTCGAAGGTATTTGAGCACCATCTATATTCAACGAGACATACTTTATCTTGTAATTTTTGAAATTGAATGGATTCAGACTGGAGTCGCCGTTCAACGCTTTGTTATTGGCAAAACCGATAATTATACGCTTCGACAATTGACCTAGCACGATATTATCGATCGTCTCTCCATGATCACCGAAGTGTATTGAAACAGCCTTTACTTCGACTCTCGTAAGAGGATATTTAGCCGTAGATTTTGTTCTAGCATGCGAGAGCAGCGCACCAGGAGCTATTTTGTTCCACGAACGAGAAGTGATGCTTCAAGACTCTTTAAGCCGCATTAACCATTCTTTGTATCGCCCACAAGACAAAATAAATCTCTAGACCGCCCCAGCCGTAGTCGCATTTCGACACCGTTTAATAGGAACCGCTCCTGATTGAATATAGAGAAATGCAATTGGTCTTTTTTAATTGTTGCGATAATCGCAATTTCACGAGCCCCGCAACAGGATCATCGATAAACACGAATTCACGTTTACCACAGTCAGCACAATCGGTCTCTATATGAGTGATACCGAGACATGTCCTACATACGCATTGTGAAACACGTGAATTCGGCTCGTGAATACGTGTCGATTTATCATCGTGCTATTATTCGTATTGCTGCGTCTCAAAATCATAAAACAAAAATTTCGTCGATGGCTTGTCTTTTTTCTTTTCCTTTGGCGCCTCTTTTTTCTTAAGGGGTGCTATAAAACACGCGAGAGTTTCAATGTTCTACAAACGCTGTACCGTCTATATTTACGAGACGTGATACCCACGGAGCCCTCACCCTTGTGATGAGCGAACCAAAAAGCACCAAAGAACGAACGATAACAGTCTGTGCAATCCGCAGGCTGAGAGTCTCTATTACCGTTGCAATAAGTTAATTTACACCCAGCACATCGATAGCTACAACGATGCTCGAGTACTCGATTATACTTGTAATCACACTGTGTGCAAAACCCCCGACTACCCAGCGCACCAGCGAGATTTAATATTGGCCGGTAGTGATGAGAACGTTCGTAATAGAGAATAAAGAGCGTATGATTAATTTTACCTAATGCCGAGAGTACGGATTTTCGCCCATCATACAGAGCCAAAACGCGTTTTCCGAAGGTGAGAAATTCATAATCAACGATCGCTATACTCTCGTGAACGAAGTACTCCCGAAAGAGTTGAATGTCGCACGCACCGCATCCTCTAGACGGTGTTACCCCCGCATTACGCGTGAACTCTATCACTGCTGCATATTGCGCTCCTCGAAGCCCGTTTCGAGTTTGAAACCATCGTTTGTGTAGCTCGCCCGTACGAATTTGTCCCTGTTCAGCATGCCTTTGGGCCGTGACAAGAGATCGTTGTAGACATAAAATTATCACTATTACTTATGCGTAAAATTGACTTTTTTGCTATAGACTCGTATGTAAGTCTGGTGCCCACACCAGCGCCTCCGACGCCTATACATGTCGTACTATACATGACGTTATTCTACATGTATCAACGTCTATTCGAAATTCGCGCTCGCTCTGAGCTACACTCTTAATTAGTCGAAATGAGAACCATACAGGTCCTTGTGCCGAAAACCGCACGCTCAGAGTCATACCCACATATTCATGTCCCTCGCACGATTCTGTAAGACGAGTGAGAACATCTCGTACACCGACCTCGAACCAAGTCAGATGATCAATACCATCCGATTGCTGGCGGAAATAAAGACCTGTTTCCCAACCCTGCATCCTAAAGCGTGGAAAATGTCGGCTGTGCTGATTATCGATACCAAAGCGTTTCCCAGGAGGTAAAATATCACATCCCCGTATAGCAGTCCTTCCATTCATAAATTAAACCATTTATTAGAATTTTTTTATTTTATTTTATTTTATTTTTTGTTTGTCGCTAGCTATACCAGGTGTAGAAGTATTAAATGCAGATTTTATACAACAGATGGCGCACGAATGCAGTTTATGCTACAAAGATATGGCACTGCGCCATTTTGTTGTGTCATCAACAAGTGTCACACGCGCACGAGTGATAAATTGGAAAAGTGTGTGCATAGTGCTGTGTCGTTGTGTACAAAATGTGGAAATTTATACCGAATAAAAAGCATTCGCGGATGGTATTAATTTTTATTTTCATTCGAAGATAACTGCTGCTGAATCATACCGATCACTTTGAGAAGCTTATGGTGAATATGCTCCATCGCAAGATACGTGTGAACAATGGTTTCGGCGTTTCGAAAGTGGTGACTTCGATATTGCAGACAAGAACGTGGAAAGCCGCCAAAAAAAAACGAACATGTGGATTTGCAAGTATTGTTGGACGAAAATGATTCGCAAACACAGAAACAACTCACTAAGCAATTTGGCGTTAGTTAACAAGCTGTTTCCAATCGGCTACGAGAGATGGGAAAGATTCAGAAGTCCGGTAGATGTGTATCACATGAGTTAAACGACAGGCAAACGGAAAAGCGCAACAACACATGTGACATTTTAATCGCTCGGTACAAAAGGACGTCGTTTTTGCATCGTATAGTTACAGAGGATGAAAAGTGGATTTATTTTGAGAATCCCAAGCGTAAAAAATCATAAGGAGACCCAGGCGCACCATCCATATCGACCGCAAGACCAAATCGCTTTGGCAGAAAGACGATGCTCTGTGTTTGGTGGGACCAGAGGGGTGTGGTCTATTATAAGTTGTTAAAACCTAAAGAAACGGTTAATACTAAACGTTACAGAAAACAATTGACTGATTTGAACCGTTCGCTGCTTGAAAAAAGGGCCGGAATACCGAAAAAGTCAACACAAAGTCATTTTTCTTCATGACAATGCTCCATCACATACGGCAAAACCGGTTGGCGACACGTTGGAGGCACTCGGCTGGTGAGTTCTACCCCATGCGGCTTACTCACCAGACTTGGCTCCTTCTGATTACTACTTATTTGCGTCGATGGGTCACGCACTTGCTGAGGAACGCTTTGGTTCGTATGAAAATGTGAAAAATGGCTCGATGAATGGTTCGCAGAAAAAACGGAAGATTTTTACCGGCGTGGTATTCACAAATTGCCCGAAAGATGAGAAAATTGTATAACAAGCGATGAAGCATACTTTGAATAAAGCACTTTTTATCATTCTTTCGAATTTAACATGTTTTTTTAGAAAAATAAATCCGCATTTCATACTTGTACACCTGGTATACTATGTATATAAATTTTGTAATGTAAGAATTACGAACTTATATTTGCTTCTCGTCCTCGAATACCTCGACGGCACCTGGAAACCACCGACGTCTTTCGTAATCCAACTCAATTATCGGCGGTCTCGGCACAGTGAATCGTACAAAGCGAAAAACGATTGGGTCCTACTCGTACCGTGTTTTTTTTTCATTTTTACTGTTGTTATCCCCCTAATTTTTTTGATTTTTTCCAGCGTAATGATCTTCCTCCTCCTCATCCTCAAGTTCTTCTTCTTCTTCTTCTTCTTCTTCTTCTTCTTCTTCTTCCTCGTCGTCGGTATTGCTATTGGTATCATCACTTAAACTGTATTGTCGCGATGGACCTGCAACGTCTCGGTCTGGTTCTCTCGCAGGGCCGATCATGCAGATACCATTTATTGGTTTATACCCGCAGAACGGCCGGGTAAAATGTATCCAACGATTCCCTGCGGTGCTGTCACCATCGTTATCCCTGTTATGATCATCTGAATTGGTTCTGCCCTCCTCGTTGAAATCATAGGTGTCGGATCCCATTTCTTCTTCTTCATACCGTCGAACTATATAAAAATCTTGTGAAGTAAAGAAAATAAAATAAAAGTAAATAACGCAGTATATTACTTACGTCTTTCACTGAGTATGTGCGGCAAAGTAGGCTCATTCAGCCACCCGCAACAACGAATAACACGCACCATCGAATCAATAATTATTTGATTATCAAACAGCCCAATACTATGCACGTCAACTACATCGCGCAGATGATACTCGCACAGCATACAGCGAATCTTACGAACATCCGCTTGTGTCGGAAGTTCCCATAGGGTGATCAGTACAATTCTTCTCCCCCACCGCGAACTCAGCGATGGCCTACGCTTCAATATAAACTATATCCATTTTTTTATCAATGAGCGCTTAACCACTCTGACCATGATTGTGCTGTTAGAGTATTAGAAGTAGTAACCACAGTAAATCAGACTTAACTTTCAAAAGCAAGATCCATGCAAATATTTAGCGATAGTGATGTGGATGTCAGACCCCGTCATGTACTAAGTTATCGAGTTTCGCCTATGAATGTCATATTGTTTTCATCAAATTTCGTCGACGAATACTATTTTTAATTTTCTTAAGTTAAGGAGAATGTGACAAATATCAAAGGATATTGGTGAGCCATTTTTAGTCGTATGATTTACAGTACGAAAGAAGAGGCGATGCAATGAGACGGTGGGGGTAATCTGTATAAAACGTAATGTGAGCACCGCCGAGGATTCATTCGAAAAGTTATAGTCTACGAGAAAACAATAAAAATGGTAAATAACAGTGCTACGTCTCTTACACCAGTGGTGAAAATATTGTCGAATACTTTCACCGGAATTAAACTCCGTGCGGACGAGTGGCGAGTGTTTAAAAGTGATTTTTCTTGCGTACAACGATATTTCGCATAGAGCGCACATCGCATTACACACTTCTAACCTCGTGTTACCATTACAGAGCTGTCTCCTTTGGTAAAATAAGCGGTAGTACCGATGAGGAATGCGAGAATCAAGAGCAATCTAAAGAATCGAAACGGAAATGCTTCCGAAATAAGTAGAATAATTCATATTCATATGCAGGCTCTACAGAGCGAAAAAGAAACAATTTAGTGGTGTATGAACGGGCTGGTATCGTATGTTCGTGAAAAGATAGTTGTCAGTGAAACGCCTCGTGCAACAGCATATGAGTTCATCGGTTCCAAGAAATTCTTTCAAGAAGCGCTCGAACACATCACGATCTTGCTAGCACTGAAGGATCTGGACATTATGAAAATAATTTTGTCCGCAATAATTGTGCTGTACGGTGATCTTATCGCAGATCATGGGTCGGGTGTTGCGTTGCGAACGCAATAATTCTCCGTATGTGCAGCTATTTATGCTAAAGACATACGTGTAAATAAAGGAATATAGTGGATATTTCGCTCGAAGTATTGTAAAGTATACTGAGGACAGTGAGAGAGAGAGAGAGAGAGAGAGAGAGAGAGAGAGAGAGAGAGAGAGAGAGAGAGAGAGAAACAAAGAGACAGAGAGAGAGATTGATTGATTGATTGATTGATTGATGTTTATTAGCTTTCTCAGCTATTTTATACAGAGTGTTACATATTTTTCTTACATATGCATACATCTTACTTTACTGTTGACACAACATACTCCTTTAACATTCGTTTAAACTGTTCTACTTTTTCGCAACCTTTCAGTTCAGTTAGCAATGCATTATATATTTTCACTCCTTCATAGTACATACTCATTTGTGCACTTCTCGTTCTTCTAAATTGTATTACTATATTTTCCGCTTGCCTTGTTTCCCTACCACTCTTCGTTCCTACTATTTGTAGCCGATTTTTAAATTCTTTTGGCAGCAGATTCTTCATGGCTTTAACGATAAATGCACAGACGTTATAGTACAATCTTTGCCTTATGGACATAAATTGTACCGCGCTCAGCATATCTTCTACCTTCGTATAGCGGTTGCATTGTAATATAACCCTCATTGCTCTGTTCTGCGCGATCTGCAGTTTCTTCAACTCTGTTTCACCCATAGCTACTAACAGTGTTGCACAATACTCAAAGTGAGGTGCTATGATTGCTTTATATATCACACATCGCGTATACGCAGATACATAATTCCCCATTCTGTTTAGAAAGCTCGTTTTTTTCCCTATTTTTTTTAACATATACTCACAGTGGTCTTTGAATCGTAGCTTGTCATCAATAATAATACCCAAATATTTTATTGACTCTACTTTCTCAAGTTTCGTTCCATCCAAACACTTCAGTACAATATTCCTACTCACGACTTTCCTTACACTGCTGACAATCATATATTTTATTTTCTCTACATTCATTTTTAATTTATTTCTTTCCATCCACTTTTCTACTATACTCAATAACATATTCATCTTTCTCTCCACTTCCGCGCTGCTTTTTCCAGGTACATATATCACTGTGTCATCAGCAAACATTTTTATTGCACATTCCTCTGGACACAAATTAACTATATCATTTATATATATAATAAACAGCAACGGCCCTAGTACTGACCCCTGCGGTACCCCATATTCGTTGGGAATAACTTCAGACCATTTATCATTGAATCGAACTTGCTGTGTTCTATTTGTTAAGTACGTTCTGAACCACTCTAATACCCTGTCTCTAATTTCATATTGGTATAATTTGTCTAATAATATGATATATCCCTGTCGATTGTCTCAAACGCTCTTTTTAAATCCATGAATATTACTCCTACCATTTTTCCTTCACTAATGTACACTTTCCATAGATCTACAACAGTTTGAATCGCCGTTTCACACGAATATTGCTTTCTAAATCCTGACTGATTCTCCGTTTCGATGTCATTGGTTTCTAAATATTTTTCAATTTGATTTTTTACTACTAATTCGAACACTTTTTCGTATAATGGTAACATATTAATTGGTCTGTAATGACTTGCTTTTATGGCTTTGTTTATTTTTGGGATCGGTATAATTGTAGAAGTTTTCCAGCTGTCCGGGCAACATCCCTCCCGTAGGGATCCATTTATTATTTCCACAAATTCCTCTTTTATTGCACTGAATGCTATTTTTAGTGTATCACTTGATATTTCTTCTTCCGTTCCCTTCTTTTTCGGGAGTCCCATCACTATCTTCTCCAGATCCTTTATTTCAATATGATTGAAGTTTTCCATTATGCTTTTATTGTTCATCCTTATCCCTGTTATAATTCTTCTTCGGTTTGGACTTCCAGACGTATTCCGTTGTATTGAATTAACTATATTCTTTACACTTTGCACATAGAACACATTAAATTTATCAGCTATACTACCTCCCATCATGTCATTCAATATCTCAAAATCTATATTCTCTACTTCTCTAGTACCCATTGATTCTCCTTTAATTACTTCTTTTAACGTTTTCCACATTTTTGTCGGATCCTTCTTATTATCGTCTATCATCTTTTCATAATGCGAACCATATACTCGGTAGCACGAAATGTCCCGCCTTCCAAATGGCTATGAAAAAACAGAGAAATGGCTAGGTTTTTACAGATTAACTTAGGCAGAGGCCGTGAGGCGCAAGATCTCCTCCAGCACGTGGCAGCGGAAAAAATGGTCGATGTTCTTATCATCAGCGAACAATACCAGCAACCAGAAGGCGGCATGTGGCTCCAAGACTCAACAGGACGGGCAGCTATTGCAGTCCTAAACAGAAACATGATAGTAAAAGACGTGAGCAAACCAGCTGCAAACTATGTGTGGGTCGATATCAACGGCACGAGAATCTACAGCTGTTACTTCTCCCCAAACATCGAACTCGGAGATTTTTTAATTCAGCTCGACAGCCTAGAGGAGAGCCTCAGAGAGACAACGGGGGACGTACTAGTTGCAGGAGACTTAAACTGCAAATCCCCAGAGTGGGGTTCCAGGAGGCTGGATAGCAGAGGAGAGGCGCTGTCGGAGCTTATAGCTCGAAGGGACTTAGTCGTACTAAATGAGGGACAAGAGTTTACCTTCCGCCGCGGACAAACATGGTCAGTGATAGATGTCACACTAGCTTCAGCCGAGATAGCGGTACGAACAGTGGGTTGAAGGGTGCTCGACGAAGCTACATTGAGCGACCACCAATACCTTAAGTATATCGTTGAAGCACACCCAAGAACGCAGCAGGGCCCAGCAAGCATCGAACCAGTGCAGGGATGGGCGCTGCAACGACTAGATTTACACAAGCTCGAAGAAGCGTTGCACACCGCAAGAACCAGGGAAAATCTGGCTCGGCTGACCGAAACACGCAGTCTTGAGGAGACAGTATGCTACATGCTCGACACGATCGCAGCGGCGTGTGATGCAGCTATGCCAAGGTGTCGGAAACAGACAGGCAAAAAAGGAGCGGCATACTGGTGGAACAACGAAATTCGAAACCTGAGAAAGCAGTGCATGGTAGCACGCAGAGCAGCTCAACGACGAAGGAGACAAGGGGATGCCCAGGTAAACGGGACCGTACAAGCAGAATTCAAGGAGGCCAGGAAAAATTTACGCCTGGCAATCAGAGATAGCAAGAGAAAGTGCTGGAGGGAACTGTGCCGATCCATAGAACAGGACCCATGGGGTCTCCCTTACCGGATTGTTACGAAAAAGCTAGGCGATAGGAAACCTATTCCCGGCTTATCGTGCCCGGAGAGAATGAGGCAAATAGTATCTACACTGTTTCCAGTACACGATGGCAGAGAAAAGGAACCAACTGAATAAGCCAACGAGCCGGTAGACCCCTTCAGCGTCGAAAAGTTGCAAGAAGCGAGAAAACGCATTCAGCCTGGTAAAGCACCTGGACCGGATAACATCCCAAATGAAATCATAGGAACGGTGATAGAGATATGGCCAGACCCGCTGCTGGAAACATACAATGCTTGCCTTCGCAAAGGAGTCTTCCACAAGAGGTGGAAGAGGCAGAAACTGGTGCTTCTGAGGAAAGAAGAGAAGCCGCTAGACGAACCGTCGTCTTACAGGCCAATCTGCCTCCTGGACAGTACAGGAAAGCTTCTAGGGCGGTTGCTGCTTCAAAGGCTCGAAAAACACATCGGGATAAATGGGGGGTTGTCACCAAGACAATACGGTTTCCGTAAGGGCCGGTCGACGGTGGACGCCATTGCAAGAGTCATCGACATTGCTGGGAAAGAGAAACAGGGAAACTGGAAGTCAAAAGGGTTCTGTTCCCTAGTGACACTCGACGTCAAAAATGCGTTCAACTCCGCTAAGTAGGAGGTACTTATGCACGCAATTAAGATGAGACAGATACCAAAATACCTGGAAAAGATGATTAAGAACTACCTAAGCGATAGAATTCTTATCTACGGTACGAATGATGGACCAGTGGAGTATAAAGTCACGTCCGGGGTTCCGCAAGGATCAGTTCTAAGACCATTTCTGTGGAACCTTATGTATGACGGCCTTTTGAATATGGAGCTTCCGAAAGGAGCAACGATTGTAGGCTTCGCAGACGACGTTGCAGTTGTCGCAACCGCAAAATCTCCAAGCACCCTGGACGAAATAGCTAACGAAAGCCTGCGGCGCGCCAGCAAATGGCTGAAGCAAAACGGGCTGAAGTTGGCAGTACACAAGACGGAAGCCGTACTAGTAACAGACAAACCAATTTTCACGCCACCGAACCTAGTCTTGGAAGGACAAAAGGTTCCGTGGGCAAGGTCGGTCAGGTACCTAGGAGTGCAAGTGGATAGCGGACTCCAGTATGTACAGCATGTCGTCAAAACGACTGACTGGCAGCAGCGACAGCGGCAGCTCTTGCTAGAATAATGCCAAATATTGGAGGGCCCAGACAGGAAAAAAGGAAACTGCTAAACAGCGTCATTCACGCGCGGATCCTCTACGAGGCTGAAATATGGGCGACCGCGGTAGAAAAGATCGGGGCAAAACGAAGACTAGCGTCAGTGCAACGACGAAGCGCCCTGCGAGTCATTTCGGGATATAGAACCATCTCGGAAGGAGCAACGCTCGTGCTATCGAGCACCCCGCCGATAGACCTCTTAATTCGCAAGAAGCAGGAGATATACAAGGAACTCGGCTAGTATACCGAAGAAAGCGAGAAGGAACAAGCAAAAGAGGCCATTAAACCCAGAGCACACCAAAAGCTTATGGAAAGATGGCAGGCAAGATGTGATACGGACCCTTCAGGAAGGTGGACATATGAGCTGGTCCCAAATATAATTGCATGGTGCAGCAGGGAGCATGGAGAAATTGGAAACTACCTCACCCAAGTTCTGAGCGGACACGGATGTTTTAATGCATACCTAGAACGGTTCCACAAAACCAACAACGCAGCATGCTACCAGTGTGGCTGGACTCCCGACAGATCGAATAGATCGAATAGAATCTTTTATCACTGAGATAATGAAGAGGAAAGAAGCAGCGGAAAGAGAAGCGAAAGCGCTAAACGAAGGAACCGTGGATCTGGCAATAGATTTGAAGCGGTAAATCAAGGAGGAGCGATTACCCAAAAGCGGATACGGAAAACAGGAAGAAAGCTCGGGAAGAGCGGTAAACACTCCATGCTGCGGTTATGCGGAAGTGGTACCAGCATGACGTGTGGAGACAGCGGCGGAGTTTTAGTCGGTAAGAATCCGACACTACCCATAACACCAGGGTGTCTCATGGAAGATTTCTCCGTCGCTGTAAAAAAAAAAAAAAAAAAAAAAAACAGACAGACGGACGGACGGACAGGCGGACGGACGGACGGACGGACGGACGGACAGACAGACAGAAACAGAGACAGACAGACAGAGACAGACAGAGAGAGAGAGAGAGAGAGAGAGAGAGAAAGAGAGAGAGAGAGAGAGAGAGAGAGAGAGAGAGAGAGAGAGAGAGAGACAGAGAGACAGAGACAGAGACAGATATTTTTTGATTTGATTGACTTGATTTGATATTTCAAAATGTATATTTCCAATTTCTCTCTCTTTGGCTGGTCCCCCTCTAATAAGTTCTTTCAAGGTTTTCCACATTTTTTTCGGGTCGTTCTTATCGCAGTCTATCATATTCTCGTAATATTTTTTTCTCTTTCCAAATCAATTTAACTACTGCATTTCTTTCTACTTTGAACTGTTCTCATTTATCATCTTTTCCCTCATGAATTGCTTCCCTATAAGCATTATCCCTTTTACCTGCAGCCCTTCTTATCTCATCAGAGTACCATTTTTTACCTTCCCATACGTTTGGAATCCTAACTACCTTTTTTGGTGCTACTATGTCCAAAGTATCTACTATTCTATCGACAAGCATCTTTGCCTTTCGATTTATATCTCTATTTGTCCATTGTCTCACGGAGTTTTTCAACACTGTTGTAAACTCTTTTACGTCAATTTTACTATAGTTCCTAGTACTATACTCTCTCTGTTTCCTCTGTGTATTGCTCGTTCCTAATACTCCTTTAACCCACGCATGGTCTGTTATTTTTGGTTCGTGTTCCACATGCACTTGCACACCTGTATTTGCAAATACAAGATCAGTAATTGTTCGACTATCCTGCGTTATTCTCGTTGGCTCGTTTACATACTGTTTCATCCCTAAGCTTAACATTTCTAATATTAGTTGTTTTTTATAGAACGAGTTTCCCTTGACATCTATGTTAAAATCTCCTATTATTAAACAATCTCCTTTTATTGTTAACTCTTCAGTTATATCCTCTATGAATCTTATAAATTCCGCATCTGACGCACCTGGTGAATGGTACACCACTATTATAAGTCCTTTATATATCTTATCATTGACCTCTATTGCTACACTCCAGCAGTTTGACTGAATTTTATTCTTCCTTACTAATTCATATTTAATACCATCTTTTACGTATACTATTGCCCTTCCTGTGTTTCTATTTTCTGCATCGCACCTAATTGCACTACAGCCCGGCGAATATACTTCACTGTCCCTGATTTCAGCAATCACCGTCGTCTCCGATAACGCTATGATTGCAGGTTTCATTCTGTCAACCACTTGCTATAGTATCTCTTCGTTATGTGCTAAGAGACTTTGCGCATTCGTGTACCATATCGTCTCGTCCTTCTGTGATTGCTACTCTATCCAGCCCGTTCTCTTCTTTTCCTCTTGTAACGCTCTTTTGTATGTTGGACATTCCCGGTCCAGCGCACTATGTTCTACATTTACCTTCAGATTGTACGTTTGGTTCTTAAATGTACAGTTTACACACTTACTCTTATTTATTGTACACTTTCTTGCGTTGTGTTTTCCTGCACATTTGTAGCAGGTTTCTTCTCTTGTACAATTCTTCGCTATATGATAATAGCCCCAGCACTTGAAGCATCGCTTTACGTTGACGTGATTGAAAACCGGACATTTTCTGCATCCCACGCTGAGCTTACCTTTTCTCAGTAGCTCCTCGTGACTTAGTTCATCTACTTCTAGTATTATTGATCCATGGTTGATTTCTCTTCTGTTTCGCTCCTGTTCCCTTCCCTTCATTAATCTTTTCACGATCTTCATCTCCCTTCCTTCGGTTTCCTCTATCCCATTCTGCTTTTTAATTGTGTCAACAAGTTCTTCATCGGTCAATTTAAATTCATTTTCTTCCACATTTACTATTTTTATCTTCGGACTCATCTGCGTCGACTCAGTAACTTTAAAACCCTCACCCATTCTATCCTGTACTGCGGCTTTCAGTATTTCACTTTCTTCTCCCGATTCATATCCCAGGATCACAGTCCCATTACTGCCTTTTTTCAGTTTTGTTATTCCCACCACCATACTCTTTATATTCACCTTCTCTTTTATCTCTCTTTTAGTTTTTTCGCTTTCCTGTTGTACTTTTGGTTTGATGATGATCACCTTTTCCTTTTTTTTTCTTTCACTACATTGCTGTAGGTTACGCTTGCGGTGCTCGAACCTTCTCCCTGTATCATTATTTTCATTTCCTCTATCTGTTGTTTCACACCTTCCATTTCTGCACCAATTATCTCTTGGATCATCTTCTTTATTACCTTCTTGCAAGCGATTTCCGTCCTTTATTGCCTTCACTGTTTTTATCAGCCAGTCTATTTTTGCGTCAGCCATTATCGATGAACTCATACTTCTGGTTCCTCCTATCGCTCCATTCGATGCCAATCGATCTCTGCCACCTGTTGTCGGCGTCACTGTCTTCATAAGTTCATCTTCTGCATTGAATGTATCAAATGGACCCTTGCACTGTACTAGATCACAATTCCTATCATTGTTTTATGCTTATTCACACACCCTGGGTGGTAAAAAAGTTTCGGATAAATTTTGCATCGTACTACTGGTTTTTGATTGCTTTTTTGCAAGCGGAGCACCGATACTCGTCGTAGTCGCCCGTATTGTCCATGTTTTGCTGTAGTAGGCTGATCAGTTACCGGACGCGTACACCTGTACATACCAAACCGATAACTATATCATAATCACCGTGATTGCCTGATCCACTCCACGTATTACTAATCAAGTGTCACCCGTGGCAGCAATAATGGCCGGCCCACAACACATTCGTCGAGTGAGAACTTTTGGTGCACGAATATGTTGCTAGCACTGTTGATACGATAGCTACAAAGCCATTCGCTAGATCAAAAT
>OZ012708.1:33669484-33818484 GCA_963942595.1 Cylloceria caligata
TAGGAGACGAGGCAACTGTTCGGACGATGGGGCAGAGTTGTACGCTGCAAATCAGGGACCTGGACGAGGTTACAGTGCAGGAAGAGATAGTGGAGGCCATAGCTTTAGCCGTGGCGGACGCAAAAAAAACATCGATCACAGTGAGGGCCCTGAGAGAAGGGTTCAGAAGAACACAAACGGAGGTGGTTATGGACCCAGTAAGAGTAGCAGAAGCCCTGTTAGAAACAGGTAAACTTAAAGTAGGATGGGTCGCATGTAGGGTCCGACAGAAACTTGACGTACTCCGTTGCTTCAAATGCCTAGGTTTCGGGCACGTAGCGAGGGACTGCAAAGGACCTGATAGGTCGAAAGGATGCCATCTCTGTGGACAGGAAGGGCATTTAGCAAAAGATTGCAAAAAAACTCCTCTTTGTGTAATATGCGATGCAGATGAACAGCAAGGAGATGCAAATCATATACTTGGAAGTTCAAAGTGCTTCTCCTTCCTGAAGGCTAGTAGACAGCAATCCAATGGCTAATTTTCTGCAAAGTAACTTGGGCAGAGGCAGAGAAGCACAGGATCTCTTGACACAGGTGGCCATGGAGAAGAAGGCAGACATATTGATTATTAGCGAGCAATACAGGAAACCGGACGCGGGGCTATGGTTCCAGGACACAACTGGAAGAGCAGCAATCGCAATGCTAAGTAGCAATATAAACATCCGAGAGGTGGGAAAACCAGCGGCGGATTTCGTATGAATCGATATCGGAGGTATTAGAATCTACCACTGCTATCTGCTGATACTTCTCACCGAACCAGGAATACGAAATTTTCGTGAGAGAACTCGATTCGCTGGAAGAAAGCCTAAGAACGGTAACAGGTCAGGTTCTAGTAGGAGGAGACTTCAATAGTAAGTCACCGGAATGGGGCTCCAGAAGGCTGGATAGGAGGGGGGAAGCGCTGTCCGAACTTACAGCACGATTGGATTTGGTCGTTCTAAATGAAGAAAACGCCTACACCTTTCGTCGTGGACAAACAGGCTCAGTGATTGATGTAACCCTAGCGTCAGACGGGATAGCCTATAGAATTGCGGGATGGAAAGTATTGGAGGACGCTACACTCAGCGACCATCAATACATACAGTTCTCGATCGGGATTGAAGAAATGGGACAACGAAGAAACCCAAACGGAGAGCCAGCAGAAATTGGCGGTTGGGTTCTCCGGAGACTTGAAAAGCGGAGGTTTGATGAAAAGCTGGCGGAGACAAGAAGTAAAGGAGACCTGCAGACTTTAGCCGAAAATGCTGACCCAGAGAGAATCCTGACGTACGCGGTGACTACAAGCACAGCGGTATGCGACGCGGCCATGCCACGGCGGAAGGAACTCCACCGAAAAAGAAAGGCCGTGTACTGGTGGAACGCGGAAATTCGCGAACTGAGGAGAAAATGCATGGCAGCGAGGAGGGCAGTGCAACGTCGTCAAAGGAGAGATCCAGGTGGGCAGGCCAACAGGGCTCTCCAATTTGAGCACAAAGTAGTACGAGAATAGCTAAAAATGGCAATTCGAAACAGCAAAAGAAGGAGCTGGACTGAACTCTGTCGCTCGGTCGAGGAGGACCCATAAGGGCTACCGTATAGGTTAGTCACAAAAAAGCTGGTGGGACAGCAACAAATCCCCGGACTATCATGTCCAGAGCGGATGCGACAAATAGTAGAGACCTTATTTCCGGAACAAGAACGTAGGCCCAGAAGACCATAGCGAAACGACGAAGTGTTTAGGGTAGATCCCCCAACCATCGAGGAGCTGCAAAAGGCGAAAGAGCGGTTAAAATACCGAAAAGCACCTGGGCCAGGCAACATCCCAAACGAAATCATACGGGAGGTTGTCGAAGCGTGGCCAAAATTACTGCTGGAAACATTTAACGTATGCCTCAGCCACGAAGCTGCTCCGCAGAGCTCAACTTTACCAAATCTGCTTGGCTGACGAGTACCAGGATGAGCCGATGAGGTGAGACTGCGAGGAGTATCCGCAGAATCCCACGTCGAGATAAGCCGAGAGATGCGAGCGGAAGGTAGTTAAACCCTGGTTCTACCCTGATCGAGTCGAAGATCCGGCTCGAGGGACCAAAATGTTTGAAAATCCATCCGGTGTAACTTGACAGATCTTGAACCTGCGAATATATTGGAAAAATATGAGTCTTCACTCACGACAGGGTGAAAATAAAACCAGACTTGTAGATGGTATTTTGAGAAAGCGGTTTATTGTACCTTCCGCATGTCAATTACAAAAAGTAGTTGAATTTCGAAGACATAGGAATATAAAATAACTACAATAATCACTTTAATTTGGACAAGATAAATAATATAAATAAATACACCAAAAATCTGAGAATTGAAAACTGACTTTAATTTTGGAAATGAAACTTGGTTTCAGATGTTGCAGCCCACAATTATATTAATTGTGCTGTATGTGATGAGAGCGGTGCGATCGCTGAGAGCAGTGTGCGTTCTGCAGCCAGTACTGCGGAGCATGCCACGCAATGAGATAAATGAGTGCATAGACAAATTCAATGCCTGTCAGCAAGTACTCAATGAGACCGTGAATTGGAACTTACAGCAAGTGAATGCTAGCACATGAAAATCTGGCCACTGTATCTAATTCTAGTGTGACAGGCTATGAAGCAGTCTACGCTTCAGAGCATAGCAATGTGAGCTTGAGGATGCACAAAATGATCAGACTGAATTCACAACACTTTCCCATTCAGTTTAATTGGGGGAAAATGTAGTGAATTGGTACAACACACGCAATTATATTAATCGAGCACGCAAATAATTGAGTGAAAAACGTGGTGCAGCCCGCGCTGCAGAGCACGCCAAAGTGTGAGACCTTTAGTGTTAATGTACCGATATATGAACCTCCTCACCGTCATTGAATTACGTTAAATTATAACGGTGTACGCTTACCTCAATTTGATTCCTGGTGAGCAAAGAAGATTGAGATGATCCGGTTGAGAAAAGTGAAAATTGTCCGAGCCTTCCAAATGCGTGTGCTGTACCGTGCGGGTTTTCACGTAAGTGTCCAAATATCCAACATGGCTGCGGGATATGAAAGCGTCGTTGGGCGCTGAAGTCAGTTGAGCGAGATAGCCGGTGAGCGAAACCGAAGTCAAGCGAGAGAGACATCCTCTCGCTCGACGCGGCCTGCCAACGAGGCACAGCCTCGGCTTCGCGAAGCCCTGCCTTGGCTATCTTCGGCTCAACCGAACTCCGTATGCTGGAGCACCGCAACAGGTAGGTGCACGACGAATATCGATCGCCGTGCGCCAGCTGATTATCCAACACACAGTGATACATATTTTTCTTACATCTACATACATCTTATTTTAATGTTGACACAACATATTCCTTTAAGATTCGTTTAAACTGTTCTACTATTGCGCAACCTTTCAATTCAGTTGGCAATGCATTATATATTTTCACTCCTTCATAGTACATACTCTTTTGTACACTTCTCGTTCTTCTAAATTGTATTACTATATTTTCCGCTTGCCTTGTTTCCCTACCACTCTTCGTTCCTACTATTTGTAGCGGATTTTTAAATTCTTTTGGCAATACATTCTTCACGGCTTTAAAGATAAATGTACAAACGTTATAGTACAATCTTTGCCTTATGGACATAAATTGTACCGCGCTCAGCATATCTTCTACCTTCGTATAGCGGTTGCATTGTAATATAACCCTCATTGCTCTGTTCTGCGCGATCTGCAGTTTCTTCAACTCTGTTTCACCCATAGCTTCTAATAGTATTGCACAATAATCAAAGTGAGGTGCTATGATTGCTTTATATATCACGCATCGCGTATACGCAGATACACAATTCCCCATTCCCCATTCTGTTTAGAATGCTCGTTTTTTTCCCTATTTTTTTTAACATACACTCACAGTGGTCTTTGAATCGTAGCTTGTCATCAATAATGATACCCAAATATTTTATTGACTCTACTCTCTCAAGTTTCGTTCCATCCAAACACTTCAGTACAATATTCCTACTCACGACTTTCCTTACACTGCTGACAATCATATATTTTGTTTTCTCTACATTCATTTTTATTTTATTTTTTCCTCTTCCTTTCCTTTATTCAGATTAATTGATTAAGCAATATGTGGTCATATGTTTCTTTAGAGTGATAAATCTTAAGCGACAATGTTATTGACCAAATTTCTATGATGGAATATTTTTTGGCAGTTCGCAATCCGGTTAGAGTCAGCGTCGCCTGGATCCCTGTGTTATCGATCTCAGAAAGATCTCTAACAATCGAATCTTCAATTATTTGTCAGCTCTAATTGCCTCACTCATTCATTAAGAATTTATGAAGCAACCAGACCTGACGATTTTTGAATTCTAAAGAAATCGTGAAAAAATATTGCCACAGCCCGGGTTCGAAACGGGAACTCCAGAATTCTAGCCTGGTACGTTACCAATTACGCCACCGCGGCTCTAGCAACATCAATTCACGATCTCTATTTTTAATGTCAAGTGTTAAACTTTATTCAGATTAATTAATTAATCAATATGCGGTCATATGTTTCTTTAGAGTGATAAATCTTAAGCGACAATGTTATTGGCCAAATTTCTATGATGGAATATTTTTTGGCAGTTTGCAACCCGGTTAGAGTCAGCGCCGCCTGGATCCCTGTGTTATCGATCTCAGAAAGATCTCTAACAATCGAATCTTTAATTATTTGTCTGCTCTAATTGTCTCACTCATTCGTTAAGAATTAATGAGGCAACCAGACCTGACGATTGTTAAATTCCAAGAAATTTATTTCTTTCCATCCACTTTTCTACTATACTTAATAACATATTCATCTTTCTCTCCACTTCCGCGCTGCTTTTTCCAGGTACATATATCACTGTGTCATGAGCAAACATTTTTATTGCACATTCCTCTGGACAGAAATTAACTATATCATTCATATATATAATAAACAGCAACGGCCCTAGTACTGACCCTTGCGGTACCCCATATTCGTTGGGAATAACTTCAGACCATTTAACATTGAATCGAACTTGCTGTGTTCTATTTCTTGAGTACGTTCTGAACCAATCTAATGGCGTGTCTCTAATTTCATATTGCTATAATTTGTCTAATAATATATCCCCGTCAATTGTCTCAAACGCTCGTTTTAAATCCATGAATATTCCTCCCACCATTTTTCCTACACTAATGTACACTTTCCATTCATCTACAACAGTTTGAATTGCCGTTTCAGACGAATATTGCTTTCTGAATCCTGACTGATGCTCCGTTATGATGTCAGTGGTTTCTAAATATTTTTCAATTTGATTTTTTACTACTAATTCGAGCATCTTTTCGTATAATGGCAACATATTAATTGGTCTGTAATGACTTGCTTTTATGGCTTTGTTTATTTTTGGGATCGGTATAATTGTAGAGGTTTTTCAGTTGTCCGGGCAACATCCCTCCCGTAGGGATCCTTCTTCCGTTCCCTTTTTTTTTGGGAGTCCCATCACTATCTTCTCTAGATCCTTTATTTCAATATGATTGAAGTTTTCCATTATACTTTTATTGTCCATCCATATCCCGTTGTATTGAATTAATTGTATTCTTTACACTTTGCACATAGAACACATTAAATTTATCAGCTATACTACCTCCCATCATATCATTTAATATCTCAAAATCTATATTGTCTACTTCTCTAGTACCCATCGATCCTCCTTTAATTACTTGTTAAATTTTTCCACATTTTTGTCGGATACTTCTTATTATCGTCTATCATCTTTTCGAAATATTCCTTCTTCTTTTCTTTTATTAATTTAACTACCGCATTCCTTTCTACTTTAAATTGCTGCCAATGCTCCTCCAAACCAGTAATAATTGCTACTCCGTATGCCTTATCTCTTTTTCTTGCTGCTACTATTATGTCTTCTGAATACCTTTTTTTTCCTTCCCATACGCTTGGAATCTTTACTATTTTTCTGGGTGCAATCCTATCTAGTGCACCCACTATGTTATCAACGAGCATCCTTGCTCTTTGGCTTACTTCTATCCCTTGAACTAGTCTTGTGGTAATGCTTAACATCCGTGTAAATTCCTTCACATCAATTTTACTATAGTTTCTTGTTTTATATTCTCTATACTCATCCCTTTCCTTCCTGTTACCTAATATTACTTTTAATCATGCATGATCCGTTATCTTTGGCTCATGTTCCACCTGCACTTGTGCACATCTATAAGCAAATGATAAATCGATAGTAGTTCGACTGCCTTGCGTTATTCTTGTTGGTTTATTAACGTATTGCTTCATTCCTAGACTCAGCGTTCCTGTTATCAACCTCTTTTTGTAGAACGTTTCTACCGTGACATCTATATGAAAATCACCTATTATCAAACAGTCTTATTTTATTGTTAGTTCCTCAGTTATGTTTTCTATGTGTCTTATAAATTCAGCATCCGACGCACTTGGCGAATGATACACAATTACTATCACTCCTTTATAATGTTTGTCTTTGACCTCTATTCCAGCACACCAGCAGTTTGATTCTATTTTATTTATTGGTATCATATCATATTTAATATCATTTCTTATGTACATGATTGCACCACCTGGATTCCTATTCTCCGCATCACATCTGATTGCACCATAACCCGGCATATACACTTCATGGTTTTTTCCGCATTCATTTTCAGTTTGTTCCTATTCATCCATCTTTCCACTATGTTTAATGCTTCATTCATCTTTCTTTCCACCTCCGCACTACTGTCTCCAGTAACATATACTAGTGTATCATCAGCAAACATTTTTATTTCACAGTCTTCTGGACTTATTTCGACTATATCATTTATATATATAATGAACAGCAGAGGCCCTAATACGGATCCTTGTGGTACCCCGTATTTCGTTGTAATAATTTCCGAAAATTCCTCATTGAACCGTACTCTTTGCGTTCTATTATTTAAGTATGACCTAAACCAATCTAACACTTTATCTCTAATTCCATATTGAAACATTTTTTCTGTTAACAATTCTCTATCCACTGTCTCAAATGCTCGTTTTAAGTCCTTGAACATTATTCCTACTATTTTCCCTTTGCTAATGTTTAATTTCCATTCATCTATCACGGTTTGAATCACCGTTTCACACGAAAATAGTTTTCTATCAGGAGTACAAATTGAAAATGCGGGATTTTTTTCTATTTTTGAACGTTTATTCTGAAAAAATGGTAACAAATGAATTATTCAAAGTATTGTCCATCGCTAGCCACAACTTTTTCCCATCTTTCTGGCAATTTACGGATACCGTCGCGAAAAAATTCGGCCGGCTTGGCTGCTATCCAGTCATCGACCCATTTTTGGGCTTCTTCGTAAGAATGGAAGCGCTGGTCAGCTAGGCCATGTGTCATCGATCGGAAAAGGTGGTAATCGGAAGGAGCAATATCTGGGCTATACGGCGGGTGGGGTAAGACTTCCCATTTCAGCGTTTGTAGGTATGTTTTGACCGGCGCTGCAACATGTGGCCGAGCGTTGTCATGTTGCAAAATTACTTTGTCGTGTCTTTGCTCGTATTGTGGCCGTTTTTCTTTGAGTGCGCGGCTCAAACGCATCAATTGAGTTCGGTATAGTGCTCCTGTGATGGTTTCGTTCGATTTCAATAGCTCATAATACACCACACCCAGCTGGTCCCACCAAATACAGAGCATGAGCTTGGCGCCGTGAATATTTGGTTTGGCCGTCGATGATGATGCATGGCCGGGGTAACCATATGATTTTTTGCGCTTCGGGTTATCGTAATGGATCCACTTTTCATCACCAGTGACAATGCGATGCAAAAAACCCTTCCGTTTTTGCCGTTCGAGCAGCAGTTCGCATGCAAAAAAACGGCGCTCGACGTCTCTCGGCTTCAGCTCATACGGCACCCAATGTCCTTGCTTTTGGATCATTCCGAGGGCTTTTATACGATGGGAAATGGCTTGTTGTGTCACTCCCAATGAATCTGCGAGCTCTTGTTGAGTTTGACACGAGTCTTCATTGAGTATTGCCTCCAATTCAGCATTCTCAAACTTTTTCACTTGGCCCGGCCGCTCTTTGTCCTCAACGTCAAAATCACCACTTCTAAACCGCACAAACCATCTCTCGCACGTTGAAACCGATGGAACATGACTCGGATAAGCCTCGGAGACCAATCGATGTGCTTCAGCAGCACTTTTCTTCAAATTAAAGAAGTAAATTAAAACTTCCCGCAAATGCTGTTTTGTTGGCACGAAACTCGACATATTGAGAGCTCAAAAAAACTATGAATTTGACACTGCGACAAATTGACACATACTGAAAATTAAAGCTATAAGACGTAGCTTTGACATGAACATAGTCACAGTACTGCCTGATGCGTATAGCGTTAGTAACGCCATCTGTTATCAAACCCGCATTTTCAATTTGTACCCCTGATAAAACCCGACTGATGCTCTGTTATAACCTCATTTAATTCAAAATACTTTTCGATTTGACTCTTTACTACTAACTCTAGGACCTTCTCGTACAATGGCAACATATTAATTGCCGGAAATCCTTCGCGCTATTGGCTTTCTATATGTTTGGTATCGGTATGATCGCGGACGTTTTCCAATTATTTGGACAACAGCCCTCCCTCAGGGATTCGTTGATTACATCAACAAACTCCTGTTCAATTGCACTGAACGCCAACTGCAATATTTCGCTTGATATTCCTTCTTCTGTACCTTTCTTCTTCGGGAGTCCTTTAATTATTTTATCGAGTTCCTCTATTCCGATAATCTCGAAATTTTCTATGCTTCTTTCGTTTCCCACGCCATGACTCATCAAGATTCTTCTGCTACCTGGCCTTCCAGATGCATCTCTCTCTATTCAGCTTACTATGTTATTAATACTTTGAACGTACAACACGTTAAATTTGTTAACCGTCCTTCTCTCCGCCATATCGTCCAATATTTCAAAATTTATATTTCCAATTTCTCTCACTTTGGCTGGTCCCCCTCTAATAAGGTCTTTCAAGGTTTTCCACATTTTTTTAGAGTCATTCTTATTGCAGTCAATCATATTCTTGTAATATATTTTTTCTTTTTCCTTATCAATTTAATTACGATATTTCTTTTTACTTTAAACTGTTCCCAGTTATCATCCTTTCCCTCATGAATTGCTTCAGTATAAGTATTATCCCTTTTACCTGCCGCCCTTCTTATCTGATCAGAGTACCATTTTTTACCTTCCCATACGTTTGGAATCCTAACTACTTTTTTTGATGCCACTATGTCCAAAGTATCTACTATACTATCGACAAGCATCTTTGCCTTTCGATTTATATGTCCATCTGTCGCACGGAGTTTTTCAACACTGTTGTAAACTCTTTCACGTCAATTTTACTATAGTTCCTGATATTATATTCTCTCTGTTTACTCTCTGTATTGCTCGTTCCTAATACTACTTTTACCCACGCATGGTCCGTTATTGTTGGTTCGTGTTCCACATGCACTTGCACGCTTTTATTTGCAAATACAAGATCAATAATTGTTCGACTACGTTTACATACTGTTTCATCCCTAAGCTTAACATTCCTAATATTAGTTATTTTTTATAGAACGAGTTTCCCTTGACATCAATGTTAAAATCTCCTATCATTAAGTAATCTCCTTTTATTGTTAACTCTTCAGTTATATCCTCTATGAATCTTATACATTCCGCATCTGACGCACTCGGTGAATGGTACACAACTATTATAACTCCTTTATATACCTTATCATTGACCTCTATTCCTACACGGCAACAGTTTGACTCAATTTTATTCTTCCTAACTAATTCATATTTAATACCATCTCTTACGTACCAGGTGTATGTATAAGTTTTTTCCGGTTTTTTGGTTAAAAAAAACCACGTAATTTTCAAGGGAAATTAATTTTTGTTTTATTCAAAATATTGGCCATCGGCTTCTACATATTTCGCCCATCTTTCAGGTAACTTATGAATACCATGCCAGAAAAACTGCTTGTCTTTTGCGGCAAACCATTCGTCGAGCCATTTTCCAACTTCCTCGAAATTGCTGAAGTGCTGCTCTGGGAGCGCGTGCCCCATTGATGCGAAGATGTGATAGTCAGATGGCGCCAGGTCTGGCGAATACGGCGGGTGCGGAAGGATGTCCCATCTAAGCGATTTCAAGGTGTCTGTCACTGCTTTTGCTGTGTGAGACGGCGCATTGTCGCCTTCCCCATTACTCGTAAACGTCTGCTGATTGTTTCTTGTGACACATGTAATGCTTCTGCTAATTGCCGTTGAGTTTGAGTTGGGTCACCATCCAATAACTCCTGCAATTGCTCGTCTTCGCATTTTTGTGGTCTACCAGAGCGCTCACTGTCTTTCACATTGAAATCACCACTTTTAAATTGTCGAAACCATGTCTCACAGGTTCTAATCGATGGAGCGTGTTCACCATATGTTTCTACCAGCAAACGTTGACTTTCAGCAGCCTTTTTCTTTTGATTAAATAAGAAAAGCAATGCGTGCCGCAAATGTTCTTTTTCAGGCACAAAACTCAACATGATCACTGAACGATAAAACAAAGACGCTAGTTTTTGGCGGACTCAACTTGTGTGTATTTGTAGGTTAATGTCAGACGAACAAAATGAGGTATGTATCAAATTAATACGCTGCGTACTTTTCGCTGGCGCCATCTCTTAGTTAAACCGGAAAAAACTTATGCATACACCTGGTATACTATGGCCCCTCCTATGTTTCTATTTTCAGCATCACACCTAATTGCACTATAACCCGGAATATATACTTCACTGTCCCCGATTTCAGCAGTCACCCTCGTCTCCGATAACGATATGATTGCAGGTTTCATTCTGTCAACCACCTGACGTCGTATCTCTTCGTTATGTGCTAAAAGACTTAGCGCATTCGTGTACCATATCGTCTCTTCCTTCTGTGATTGCTATTCTATCCAGCCCGTTCTCTTCTTTTCCTCTTGCAACACTCTTTTGTATGTTGGACATTCCCGGTCCTATGTTCTAAATTTATCTTCAGATTGTACGTTTGGTTTTTAAACGTACAGTCTACAAGCTTACTCTTATTTATTGTACACTCTCTTGCGTTGTGTTTTCCTGCACATTTCTAGCAGGTTTCTTCTTTTGTACAATTCTTCGCTATATGATAATAGCCCGAGCACTTGAAGCATCGCTTTACCTTGACGTGATTGAAAACCGGACATTTTCTCCATCCCACGAGCTTACCTTTTCTCAGTAGCTCCTCGTGACTTACTTCATCTACTTCTAATATTATTAATCCATGGTTGAGTTCTCTTCTGTTTCGCTCCTGTTCCCTTCCCTTCATTAATTTTTTCACGATCTTCATCTCCCTTCATTCGGTTTCCTCTATCCCATTCTGCTTTTTAATTGTGTCAACTAGTTCTTCATCGGTCAATTTAAATTCATCTTCTTCCACATTTACTATTTTTATCTTCGGATTCTTCTGCGTCGACTCAGTAACTTTAAAACCCTCACCCATTCTATCCTGTACTGCGGCTTTCAGTATTTCACTTTTTTCCCGATTCATATCCCAGGATCATAGTTCCATTACTGCCTTTTTCAGTTTTGTTATTCCCACCGCCATACTCTTTATATCCACCTTCTCTTTTATCTCTCTTTTAGTTTTTTCGCTTTCCTGTTGAACTTTTGGTATGATGATGATCACCTTTTCCTTTTTTTTCTTTCACTACATCGCTGTAGGTTACCCTTGCGGTGCTCGAACCTTCTCCCTGCATCATTATTTTCGTTCCTCCATCTGTTATTTCATACCTTCCATTTCTGCACCAATTATCTCTTGGACCATCTTCTTTATTTCATTCTTGCAAGCGATTTCGTCCTTCATTGCTTTCACTGTTTTTATCAGCCAGTCTATTTTTGCGTCAGCCGTTATCGATGAACTCATACCTCTGGTTCCTCCCATCGCTCCAGTCGATGCCAATCGATATCTGCTACCACCTGTTATCGGCGTCACTGTCTTCAGAACTTCATCTTCTGCATTAAATGTATCAAATGGACCCTTGCACTGTACTAGTCCACGATTCCTGTCCATTGTTTTATGCTTATTCACACACCCTGGGTGGTAAAAAGGTTTCGGACAAATTTTGCATCGTACTACCTGGCTTTTGATTCCTTTTTTGCAAGCGGAGCACCGATACTCGTCGTAGTCGCCCATATTGTCCATGATTTGCTGTAGTAGCTGATAAGTTACCGACGCGTACACCTGTACATACCAACTGATAACTGTATCATAATTACCGCGATTGCCTGATCACTCCACGCATTACTAATCAAGTTTCACCGTGGCAGCAATAATGGCCGCCCACACCACATTCGTCGAGTGAGAACTTTTAGCGCACGAATATGTTGCTAGCACCGTTAATACGATAGCTACCAAGCCATTCGCTAGATCAAAATATTCACCACACAAAACCGATCACATTGATATAGTTTTCACACTACTATACTACTTCATCCCACTATATAATTATCAGTATTACGGAGCGTCTGACAAATACGTCTGCCTCGTCTGAGCGAGAGAGAGAGAGAGAGAGAGAGAGAGAGAGAGAGAGAGAGAGAGAGAGAGAGAGAGAGAGAGAGAGAGAGAGAGAGAGAGAGAGAGAGAGAGATATCACAGTCCTTATACCGAAGCTTCAGCAAAGGTCTGCAACGGAAAGAAGACGGAGCTCTCGTCTTTGTTTTATTAACATCGCAGATCATGGAGTACGTGCCGATGTCGATTATCAGCGAAGCATCGGAGCTTGGTAAGTAATGAATAAATTATTTTTCGTTTTATTTTTTTTTTTCTTGACATTTACTTGACATCAATATTGACCAATACCAATATGAGATATGTTTCTTATGATATTTTAGATGAGACTATATAATACTTACAATTAGTCAAATTGTTTAAGTCTGACTTTAACTGAATCCTAAACACATTAATGGGGTGGCACTCGAGACAGTAGATCGTCTCCTTTTTTTTATGTATATTATATATATTACTACGAGGGTCGATCAATAAATAATCGGCTTGGTAAAGAAAATCGCGTTTTTTCGGACAAAATTCTTTTTGTTCCTCAACATAATCTCCTTTTAGCTCGATACACTTATTCCAACGATTTTCCAATTTTTTATGCCCTCCGAATAATACGATTTCGAAAGACCCTCCAAATAGGTCTCTGCTTCGGCGATGAGGTAATCTCTGGAACCAAATCTCTTTCCGCTAAGCCATTTTTTCAGGTTTGGAAACAGAAAGTAGTCGGAGGGGGCCAAATCTGGAGAATACGGTGGATGCGAAAGCAATTCGTATTTAAATTCATGAATTTCGGCCATGGCAACTGGGCACGTGTGAACGTGTGCATTGTCTTGATGGGAGAGCACTTTTTTCCTTGCGAAATGTGGACGTTTTTTCTTCAATTCGTCGTTGAATCGGGTCAGTACGGCTACATAGTATTCGCCATTAATCGTTTTTTTCGGCGGAAGGTAATCGATGTAGATTATGCCGCGTACATCCCAAAAAACTGTGGCCATGACCTTACCGGCCAATGGCACCGTCTTCGCCTTCTTCGGAGCACGTTCGGTCGGTGAAGTCCATTGTTTCGATTGTTCCTTTGTCTCTGGTGTATAGTGATGGATCCATGTTTCGTCCACGGTTACGTAACGACGCAAAAACTCAACAGGATCACGCTTATAGATCGTCAAATACGCCTTTGACTCAGCTACACGTTCTCTTTTATGGTCGACAGTGAGCAAACGCGGCACCCATATTGCGAATACCTTTTTCATACCCAACTGATCACGCAGGATTGGAATCACTGAGCCATATGATATACCTGTAGCCTCAGCAATCTCATGCACTTTTAGTCTCCGATCATTTAACACCATATCGTGGACTTTTTCAATTGTTTCTGGTATGACGACGTCATTTGGACGACCTGGACGTTCATCGTCAACAATGCTCGTACGACCGCGTTTAAATTCAGCTGTCCAATATTTAATAGTTGATAACGAAGGTGCAAGGTCCATATAAACTTCGTCTAGCTCCGCTTTGATTTCATTGTTCGTTTTCTTTTTTAAAAACAAGAATCGAATCACTGCACGATACCCAATTTTTTCCATTTTTGTAAAAACACAAAAGTTGTTTGTCTTTCGATGGCTGTCAAACGCAAACTAAACATCGCAGCGAGCTGAAACTTTGACAACAGTCATGTGAAGGATGGCACTACTAAACGTCGCTATTGATTTCTTTCCTCGACCAACAGATGGCGCAAGGCCGACTATTTATTGATTGACCCTTGTATTTGTACGCAGATGTCGTTACATTACATAAACCATTAGCACACTTACCAGATGTTCAAGTATGAAATGCGGATTTCAGACAACAGATGGCGCATGAACGCAGTTTGTGCTATAAAGATTTGACACTGCGGCATTTTGTTGTGCCATCAACAAGTGTCAGAAGCGCACGAGTGATAAATTAGACAAGTGTGTGCATAGTGTTGTGTGGTTGTGTTCAATATATCGAAATTCATACTGAACAAAGAGCATTCGCGGACAGCATTAATTTTTTGTTTACATTTGAAGAAAACTGCTGCTGAATCATACCGACTACTTCGAGAAGCTTATGGTAAATATGTCCTATCGCAAGATACGTGTGAACGATGGTTTCGGCGTTTCAAAAGTGATGACTTCAATGTTGCAGACAAGGAACGTGGAAAGCCACCAAAATATACGAAGATGTGGAATTGCAAGCATTGTTGGACGAAGATGATTCGCAAACACAAAAAAACTCGCCGAGCAATTGGGCGTTAGTCAACAAGCTGTTTCCAATCGGCTACGAGAGATGGGAAAGATTCAGAAGATCGGTAGATGGGTACTACATGAGTTGAACGACAGGCAAATGGAAAAGCGCAAAAACACATGTGATATTTGGCTCGCTCGGTACAAAAGGAAATCGTTTTCGCATCGATAGGTACAGGGGATGAAAAGTGGATTTATTTTGAGAATCCTAAGCGTAAAAAATCATGGGTAGACCCAGGCGCACCATCCACATCGACCGCAATACCGAATCGCTTTGTCAGAAAGACGTTGCTCTGTGTTTGGTGGGACCAGAGGGGCGTGGTCTATTATGAGCTGTCAAAATTTGGGGAACCGGTTAATACGAAACGTTACCAACAACAATTGACCGATTTGAACCTTTCGCTGCTCGAAAAAAAGGCCAGAATACCGAAAGAGGCTACACAAAGTCATTTTTCTTCGTGACAATGCTCCAGCACATACGGCCAAATCGGTTTGCGACACGTTGAAAGCACTCAGCTGGGAAGTTCTACCCCATGCGGCTTACTCACCAGACGTGACTCCTTTCAATCACCACTTGTATGCATCGATGGGTGCATGCACTTGCTGAGCAACTTTTTGGTTCGTACAAAGATGTGAAAAAATGGCTCGATGAATAGTTCGCAGCAAAAAGGGAAGATTTTTACTGGCGTGGTATTCACAAATTGCTTTAAAGATGGAAAAAATGTATAACAAGCGATGGAGCATACTTTGAATACAGCACTTTTTATCATTCTTCCGAATTTAATATGTTTTTTTAGAAAAAAAAATCCGCATTTTATACTTGTACACCTGGTGTTAAGAATTCCTGTTGATGGTGTTGGATGGAATCTGCAATATATCGAAAATAATGAGCTTTCACTCGAGGCAGGGAAACAGAAACCAGACTGACGATGTTGAAAGAGAAAGTGGTTTTTATTCTACCATCTGCTTGTAATTTACAAAAATATATCAGAAAATGCAAATAAATATAAAAATATGAATTTAATTAATAATTTGGAGAAGCACTCAATTATATTAATTGTGTGCTGTCTTTTTAATTTTGTGGTGACCGTGGTGCAACCAGCGTTGCGGAGCACACCACGGAATGAGAAATGTGAAAGCGTAGAATGTCACTTATTCCCAATAAATTCTCAGTATTTTTATATGGGAGAAAATACAGAGAATGAGTGAGAGCAGTTGCAAATATATTACTCGAATGCTGGTAGTGTGATGTGAAAGAACGTGATGCAGTCAGCGCTGCAGAGCACGCTGAGTGAGACCTTTATGTAGATGTACCGATGAGCTTTCCACTCCTCGCCGTCATTGAATTACGATAAATTGTAACGGTGTAATCTTACCTGAGTTTTGAGTCCGGGTGAGCACGAATATGTTGAGTGGAGTCGGTGAAAAGTCTGAGATGTCCAGAGAACGTGTGCGCTGTTCAAGCGGGTTTTCACAGTAGTGTCAAAAATAGCAATATGGCTGCGCTTTACAAAAGCGTCGTTGTACGACGCTGAAGTCAAGAGAAAGAGAGCTGGTGAGCGATGTCGGAGTCAAGTGAGAGAGATAACTTCTCGCTTCAAGCAGCATGCTTGCGAGGCACTGCCTCGGCTATCTCCGGCATAGCCGAGCGCAGCACGCTACCCAGCAGCAACAGGTCGACGCACGGCGAATATCGATCGCCGTGCGCCAGCTGATTTTCCAACACCTGGTATATCAAATAAATAATGTCACACGATCTGTCTATCCAATACATGATAAATCCATTCACATTTATAAGTATAATATCCGTTCCTTGACAGCGTGAATAATATTATGACAAATTTATTATTTACACGGGCCAATTCTCATTTTCAAGAGTATCACATATTTATCTGCCTCGGCTCATGTACACATTTAATCACACAGACTTCAAATATTTAAGCCTCGGCGCAACGACCTGAGATATCACACTACAGTTTTAAACATTATAATGTATTAGATTCTACATCAAATAATTGTTCATTATCAGAAATAATAATATAATAACCAGAATTGATTCATTAATCCATGTCATGGGTTGCATGGCCTATGCGTTATGACACCCTCACTTTCTAGTGTGTTCGTAATAAAATAGTGCATGTGACACACAAACTTTACCCTATCAATGCCCTATCAATCGATAGAAGAAATACATAGGTGATGAATTTATCGTTGACATATACCAATTATCACTTTCAAATCTATCATATTTATGTAAACTTCTACACGTATACACAAGAAATAATCAAGCAATGTTCCAATATTTTAACTTTAACGCAACGACCTGATAATATATATCACATTGATAAACTTTACAAAGTGTCAATTTCTACACCAAATAATTGTTCATTATCATAATAAATAATAGATTGACCAGTTAAGGACTGATTTAATGTGTTAATCCCTTTCATGGGTCGCATGGAAGATTAGGCTTATGTGCAATGAGATGTTAAATTATATCTCGTTTATAACAGTATAATGTGTAAAATTTGACAACAAATTTTTGTCTATTGACAATACATTCGATATACCACGAGGAGGATTATTCGACCGCCGTTTTTTGCGATATGACGTTTACTTATCTTAAGTCGGCGACGTCGAAAATTCTACGACACTATGCTGATTTGTAACATCGCCTGATGTTCAAAATATGGCGGTTGGAATTTGTACCGAGGGACGTGAACGACGCTTACGCCGTATACATCGATCAGCAGCATCTCGCTCAGCCAGCGGTTTATGTTGGTTGCGCTATTTGTCCAATATATTTCTTTTTGGAGAAACCGTTCCTTCTAAATCTTTTGAAGTGTATAGAAATATATCCTCACAAGGGCGCAATAATCCTGAATATTCGATATACAGGATTGTTAGCCATTGGAAAATTCCTTCTACCAATAGTCCTTTTTCTTTCTTTTAATAATGCTAATGTGTAACAAATATTATACCTAAATTTTCGCCCACACGATCACACACACAATGCACACTTTAATCTCCCGGATGGGCTAATTCTAGTAAAAATGTGCCCCGATTACCGTTTGAACTAATTACGGGAATTTAGGTAAACGCGGAACGTGTTCGCTCTTCGTGCGTTCACGGACGATTGGGGGGAGGTGTGTGTCGTTTGCTCTCTCCTGACGCCGTAGGCCTTCGAGTGGACGCTAGAGCGGTAGACTAGCTTCCTCCTTTCGCGCAATCGCTTTGCACGACCCTATGATCTACATTTTACATATCTATTACTACGGTTGGTAAGTTACCAGAAAAAATAATATATAATAAAAATATAATAATATATAATATCGTGATTTCAAAGCATGCTGTATTTATGTTTAATTATAAAAAATAATGTCTTGCAGAGCAAGTAGACCCTGCATATAAACCGACACCGAGGGCTCGTTATTCGTGTTACTGAGAGCAAGAGGAGGATACACTGTACAGATAGATCTAGCTTCGGAAAAGAAAAAAGTCACGGGCCATCCTCATTCGCAGTTGACGTTGGTTGCAACAGATCATCAACGCTGCCAACTGTGTGTAATGAGTCGTGGCATATCAGGTAAGACAATACCGATTGCTCTGTACATGTTATTTTTATTGACCAGTGCGTTCAATTAAATATTTGTTTCATTCTTTTTTTCAGAAGTGCACTATGATGACAACACCCACAGCCAAAAATAATTTAAAAGCAATATTACGAGCAAATTCATTTCATGTACCGATAAAAATAAAATTAACGGTGGAGGAATCTCCGAGGGCGGATTACTGTGTTTGCAGGACTGTTGCATATGACGGTAAATACGTAAAGCGCTTTCCATAAAATACTGATTAATTTTTTAAAAATACCTGATCTTACCGTGTCTCTTATTTTTATATCGTAATAATTCGAGAATTATAATTAAAGTCTCTTTCTCTGTGAGGGATCATATTCTATATATTTTATTGCAGAGCAAGCGTTTGACGAGGAGCACAGCCCACAGCAATACATGCTCGAAAACCCCTTTCGTTGCATTCAAAGCGTTGAACACCTAGTTATGATTCACAGGAGGTTGTTATCTTTATACCGGTGTTACTCTTTAGCAGGGTCTCGAGCATTTAGTCTGTCTTTGGCATCCTATACGTAAACAATAAAAAGCAATATGTATCTACGATACGATAAGGAGATTTTAAGCGATGCGTTTTGGTGGCAGATAATTTGAATCGAAAGTGTAATGAGCGTGCATACCTGCATACCCAGGAAATTTGCGATGTATACGACGAAGAGGAGGAGCTACTACGCAGCGTGTATTTAGTGAAGCGTCGTGAAAGGCCTGTTGGACTTGGCGAACTCTATATCGGAATGTTCTGTATTCTGCCTCGTTTCAAGAGAGTTGTCCGCGACGAAGTAGTTTACATGGACTTTGGGTACTGTGAGGTGTTGTTAGTCGATTTCGGCGAGACCATTTACATGAACTGGTCTCACCTATTTCATCCGGAGTTTCTAGAAAGTATGCTGCCGGCTGTTGTGATGGGGTGCCCCATATACGGGCTCGTATGCGTGGATGTTGTGGGTATTGCGCAACTCATCGAAGAAGCGTGCGGTAGCGATGCCTTGATCGCTGTCATGATGCGGCCTCTTGCCGGCAATAACGGTCTGCAGGTTCACTTAACAAACAGGGAAGGCGCGGATGCAGCAGCGGGTTCTATAGAGGTCGTCGGTTATGTGATAGACATCTACTACGATATCAATGCTATGGACTAGGGCTTTGACGAGGTGACCCGATGGAAAGCCTGGCGCATTGCACATTGCGAAGATGCTGTATCGTTTATCATAGCGTGTCTGAAGCATTTGCGCAAAGATTATGTCATAAATGTGTACGATGGAGCGTCCTTCGCGTCGTCCAGATTGGAAATTTCACGACTCGTGATATCGCAAAGAAGTATAGCCTTCTCGTTACAGCGTGTATAGATACGTCTTGGTTTTTGCGAAATTTCATGCAAGTTAGCGTATGCATGTTTATAGCGCACATCGCCCTCGTATCATTCAGGACCGTAAAAATATTTCGAGAGAAAATTATTCTGGGTTCTCGAATACTGCGGTAATTCGGCAAACCGGCACAGTGGTGCGACGATTCAATGAGCAAAGTACGGCCTATCCACTGCTACCACGCCAATTTCTTCGGAATAAATTCTAAGTCTCTTCCACGCATTCCCTGTATATCCACGACAATATCCATTTTCATGCCTAATCTGTACAAATGCTCAAGTTCGACTGATTTGTTACTCACAGAGACGCTTCTACGTCTCTGATCGCAAAACAATTTAATTCCGACATCAGGACATTTTTCGCTTATCCGATAAAATCCACCATTACCTGCCGAGAGGCATTGATTTCAAAGACATTATCATATTCCGCGTAGACTACACAATTTACCGTTGTAGCAAGCGCATCCTCGAGTCGTACATCTATTCTCACACTACCGGGCATCATTTAATTCCAATGTGAATTGCTGATCGCCGAAAGTTCGGGTGAAAAATCAAAAGCAAACAGACAGTATCCATCGCGATAATTATCGCGATCCATCGAGTTACCACCGTTCAAGAAATGTATTTCAGTTTCCGAAAACAACGTTTGAGAAGCATCCACATACAGATGATTTTTCGTAAAATAAGGTTGTAACGGTTTCGAAGGTATTTGAGCACTTGTAATTTCGGAAATTGAAGGTATTCATACTGAAGTCGCCGTTAAACGCTTTGTTATCGACAAAACCGATAATTATACGCTCCGGCAATTGACCTAGCACGATATTATCGATAGTCTTTCCATGAACACCGGAGTGTATTGAAACAGCTTTTACCTCGACAGTCGTAAGAAGATATTTAGCCGTAGATTTGCGAGAGCAGCAGACCAAGAGCTGTTTTTGTTCTACGAACGAGAAGCGATGCCTTGAGAATCTTTAAGCCGCATTATCCATTATTTGTATTACCCACAAGACAAAATGAATTTCTAAATCGCACCAGCCGTAGTCGCATGTCGACACCGTTTAATAGGGACCGCTCCTGATTGAATATATCGTAATGCAGATAACCGAGCAAGTCTACAGTTTTTCCGACATTAAAAAATTGTTTTCTCTTTACAAGACCCGTATTCCCCGATGTTATATCATTCATTTTTCCGGGGGAATCATCGTACCAGAGAACGCTCATGAGATGCGTTGAGATAAAGTGAGGTGGAGGTGAAACTAGTTTTTGATTCAGGTATACATCCACCTGATTAAACATAGAATGCAAGAGATTATTTTTCAGGGCCGGTACTGACTTTCACTGCTGTACCCGCGGCAATTTGCGTAGAAGAAGATGTTATTTTCATTCTCAGACTAAGCATAGTAAGCGCGAGATCGATATACTCACAACCCTGACCAGGAATAATAAATGCAATATGTGAATCATGTGTTAGCGAAGAAATTTGATTATAATACACCCCATTGGAGCCTTCGATAGTAGTTTGCGTCGACGGGGGTGAAAATAATTCAAGTACGATTTAAGAGACTCGCACGAGTGCGCATGTAAAAACGCCATCTCGTTTCAGCTATCCTAAAATATTTGCAACTGTTCGTTGACGAGTCTTCTTCTTCTTATTGTTCTCATTATTCTTCTTCTTCTTCTGTATTACTTTTCTGTTTATTACACTTTTATTTTTACGGGGAATACGTCGCGGTTTACGTTCGTTCGATGAATGAGGAGTTCGCGAAATTTCTATGAGCAGACCCGCATGAGAGAGTCAATTTTTTCAGAGGCTTTGCGTTTGAGATTACTTCCTGAACAGGCCCCCGAGAAAGCTGCCGATACCGTGTCCTCGTTGATTTGGTGGTCCGATATAAATATGGCTACATACGTGCTGCACACTATCAATATCATCCATAGCGGTGTAATCAATCCTGGGACCTTTTATAATGTAGTGTCACAGTCTACGTTCCCTGTTCGAATGGTGTAGGATTTCCAAATCCGTCTATTATATCGATCTCGATAGTGTGTAAATTGTTGAGCAAGAGAAGTATATATCGTGGCGTTGAAAACGATTTAATTTTTATCGATTCATAAGAACACTCATCAGCATCAATGGGAACAACTCATAAGAGGGGTGTTTGTGCATCGCCTGTAATATAGCTCTCGCAGAAATCGGTGTATGGAAACATGCTGCCTGTTATAGCACTAGTGAGAGATGCAGGCCTAGACCCTGTGTATTCGCAATGCGGTTCTATCTTTACAGATTTACATGCCTCTTCGGAGAATCCTAGTAGCATTGCGATAGCAGGCGATATGCGAAAGTCGTGGTATCGTTGATCGTCGCATACGCGGGCCCCTTCGACCTGCCTGCTCGGAAGCGATTTAGAGCGCACATGACCCGACACGTTAAGTAACTTATTTATACCCTCCAAAAGAGCGTCTATAGAGCGTTATACACCAGGTGTAACTTCGTATCTATCAGCGCGTCTCCATGTTAAAAGATTTAAACCCGATAAATCATAATCACCATCCTCAAAAGTTACGAGATTTCCTACGGTAGAAACATGTAAAGGAGCCATCGGATACGCAATTTCCACAAGAGAAACAGACAATTCTCCGTGCAAACGTATCTGACGCGGTAGTTTTGTAATAAATTTCGTCGTCGTATTATACGGAAAATACTGTTTACTACTTTTGCTCGGTAGTACAACAAAGGAAAAGCTATCCTTGGAGCTCATATTTATCAGGGACGGTGATTCCGAGCGTTCTTCGTTTTTGTCCTCTTCTTCTCTTTCGTCTTCTCAGATGACGGAGGCACTCGTACTCGCGATATTTCTGCCTCGTCGAAAATACCGTCAATAGTCTCGTTATTCAGATCGTGTAAAATATACACGAATGGTTCTCGATTCACTGATATTCGTTGAATCTTCAATAACTCGTTACTCCAACCAGGCTCATATACGAGTAGCTTCCACGAATGCAGCTTCGGCTGTACGGAAAAGTACCAAGTCACAGACGCTGCATTTACGATTTTTAGTTTTTCTCGCGTCACTTTCGTAACGCCGTACTAAATTTTCTCGGGCTGTAGAGGCATTTTCGAGGGTCACCTCGCTCGGAGGAATACGCATTTTGCTGTGTCTAGTATGATTATATGCATATAAAAAATTTTGTAAAACATCGATATAATGCTTATTTCGCGTGTATGTAAATTAACGCAATATTCGCTCTTTTATTGTGCTATCAAAGCGTTCGACAAACGACGCTTTTATATCCGGGTTACGAGCAGCGCGAAAATCAATACTCTTTTGCTTGAGAATTTGCTGAAATGGAGTACCGATAAATTCTTTGCCTCAATCAGTTTGCAATTGCTGCGGGCGACGATTGTTACTGCGTGCGAGTATGCGTGTGCGAACGCGGGCTACGTTATCGCTTGTTTTATCACGCAAAACCTCGACCCACACGTATTTGCTCAACACGTCGATAAGAACAAGCAGATATGCGTACCCATCGTTGTACGTAACTATCGGGCGAAGATCAGCTAAATCAGCCTCCCATACATCGTCTATATTACTCACGTTGTACGTACGATAGGGAAATCGTCGTCGCACGAGACGATGCATGTTATGTGAATCCTGTGTTTCGAGCCATAGTTAAACATTTTTTTGCGCTACTCTTTGATCCACTTGGGCCAAATTCTATGCTGGAAAATAGGAGGTAGGATGAGCAGTATCATAACAGATTTTTTGAAGAATTTTCATAATTTTGACCAGTTAAGGGGATTCTTTTTCTGTTTCTTTTCTAACTGTGTGGGGGGTGGATATTCACTGCGGTGTCGTTGGCTGTCTACTTGTGCAATGTTTTGCATTTGTTCAACCTCTTTTTCCTCCCCCTCCTCCCCCTCGATGATATGGTTGTCCGCCGTGAGCATTATATCTTTGTTTGAGTATGCGGCCTCGGCCTCGTTGATGTTACTGTTGCTGCTGCTGCTACTATCACCATCGCCTGGTGAAATTAGATGCCGCTGCGATATCGAGGAAGATGTTGGTGTAGGCTCGTATAGTAACTCGGAATTGCCGATAATTTCGCGTGGCATCTGTTTGGTTCGCAGGAGTTTGGCAAATTGGAATCGACCGACGAGTTTCTCGCGTTTTCTAGCTCGCATAGCATCGTTAACAAGATCAACGATATTGGAATTTGAAATTCTTCTGCCGTCTATGGAAACAACACCGTTACGATCCCATGTAATTTTATATCTACGGCGCTGCGATGTAAATTGCGAAGCATCGATATTGATTTAGATTTTAATTTTTTTGGTATGCTATCGACAATAAGTGTGTCATTAAGTCGAGATTTAACTTTGTTCATAAAACGTCGTCGATTTTATTCTCGTGGCTATCGAGTATTGCTATTTTTCGTATTGAGGAAGTATTCGGTACTGTATTATCGTACTTGACCAAGTGAAGATTACGTTGTAGAACCTGCTGGTACGCTATCCATTTCTTTCTCTCACTCAGCTCAGAGGCAAGGCGCGATAATGGCGTACCGTTAGTCCGAACGGGGGCGACGGGTTTGTAGTAGTAGTAGTAGTAGTAGTAGTAGTAGTAGTAGTAATAGTAGCAGCAGTAGTGGCGAGTCCAGCGAGACGTTGTATGTTATCATGAGGAATAAGCACCATCTTTCTGGCATATTCCATGGCTCGTGTAGACCAAGCCAGGCACAAGAAGCAACTTGAGAAATGAGACACAGTGCTTGACGATGATCTTTATGTTATCGTTCCAATTTCCCCTTTTGGCGGGTAGTCATCAAAGAATTGTCGCGTGCCTCCGAAGATGATTCTTTGCACGTACTTCAGACTCACGTTTCCCTGTAAAACGTTTAGAGGACACTCGCATATATACCGTACGAGCACTACATCTGCTTTGTGCAAAATTGCACGCCGTTGCTCGTGCTTCAGATAACACAGTGATTACAATATAATTATTGGCTTTTTATCGAAAGGTCCGCGCAACGTCATTACAAGCCCATTACTGGTACATCGCGCATCGCATAGCGAACCTTTGTTGCTTCTTGAGGCACGTAAACGTAATGGTATTGTTCATCGGGAAATATACGGGCTCGAAGTCAACAATTATCAGGCGTCGATTGTTTCAAGTCGAACAATAGATAGCCGTGCGGTGCAGCTGTTGCATCAAAATATACCTCCTGCAAAAATCTCGGATTCTCGGGAATACCTGGCATGCCAGATGTTGAATATGCGCGCGATCTCGCGGATTTTTGAAGACTACGATATAATTAGCGTTTAAGGAAATATCGCGCTGCCCGTGACCTTGATGGAAGAGATTTTGCGTGACGAAGATTACACTAACAAAGATTTTTATAATGGCTACGTTTTGTGAAAAGATCGACGACGCTATTGTTGGATGCCTCGCGCATGAGATCGTCGATGACCACAAGTTTAGGTCGTGTATAATTCGAGTAGTCTGCTTCTTGCGGTAAATCATTGCGAAATTCGATTTTATCACCGTACTCTGAATACCCGGATTGCCACTCTGAGTAATCAAAAAGTGTACGCTCGAGCAGGACGTCCGTCATTTCGCGCATGTATTTAAAGAAGTTTTTGACAAAATATGTCTTACCACAGCCCGTAGGACCGCTTATCACGGCTGTCCATGGATGTTTCCGACGTGTATCCATATCAAAGAGTGTCTATCAAAATCAATCAGTTGACTCTTAAATAAGCTTATACCGCAACGGTGGCGGCGACGGCGGCAACGCCCCCGTGGCATTAGCTATTTTCGCGGCCCTGACGAGCTGATAAGTCGTGGCGCGCCTGTACTAGCTGATGAAGCACGGGCCTGTGGTAAAAGCTGATGATTACACCGTATGTAAATTAAATAACGATAGTAATTATATTTCTCACAAATAAAGCCATATTTTTATTTCACTATGCATACATCTCTATGTGCAAATTTTACGATTCATGTAATTCTAGACAGCAATATTATATCCACGGAAGTTGCACGAGAAAGTCAGAACAAAAAGAAGCACTCGATAAGAAAGACGGGATAAAAGAAATCAATGAAGGAAAAGTCAGAACAAAAGGGAACGGTAGAGAGATGGCAGCTAGTGCTATGTACAGCAGCACAAAAAGAACGAGCAGACAACGGTTTTATACAGAATAAATAAATTATACAGAATAAATAAATTATAATTTAATATAAATTTGTACAGAAATTAGACAAAAAATTGTTTTATCAGGAGTACAAATTGAAAATGCGGGATTTTTTTCTATTTTTGAACGTTTATTCTGAAAAAATGGTAACAAATGAATTATTCAAAGTATTGTCCATCGCTAGCCACAACTTTTTCCCATCTTTCTGGCAATTTACGGATACCGTCGCGAAAAAATTCGGCCGGCTTGGCTGCTATCCAGTCATCGACCCATTTTTGGGCTTCTTCGTAAGAATGGAAGCGCTGGTCAGCTAGGCCATGTGTCATCGATCGGAAAAGGTGGTAATCGGAAGGAGCAATATCTGGGCTATACGGCGGGTGGGGTAAGACTTCCCATTTCAGCGTTTGTAGGTATGTTTTGACCGGCACTGCAACATGTGGCCGAGCGTTGTCATGTTGCAAAATTACTTTGTCGTGTCTTTGCTCGTATTGTGGCCGTTTTTCTTTGAGTGCGCGGCTCAAACGCATCAATTGAGTTCGGTATAGTGCTCCTGTGATGGTTTCGTTCGATTTCAATAGCTCATAATACACCACACCCAGCTGGTCCCACCAAATACAGAGCATGAGCTTGGCGCCGTGAATATTTGGTTTGGCCGTCGATGATGATGCATGGCCGGGGTAACCATATGATTTTTTGCGCTTCGGGTTATCGTAATGGATCCACTTTTCATCACCAGTGACAATGCGATGCAAAAAACCCTTCCGTTTTTGCCGTTCGAGCAGCAGTTCGCATGCAAAAAAACGGCGCTCGACGTCTCTCGGCTTCAGCTCATACGGCACCCAATGTCCTTGCTTTTGGATCATGCCGAGGGCTTTTATACGATGGGAAATGGCTTGTTGTGTCACTCCCAATGAATCTGCGAGCTCTTGTTGAGTTTGACACGAGTCTTCATTGAGTATTGCCTCCAATTCAGCATTCTCAAACTTTTTCACTTGGCCCGGCCGCTCTTTGTCCTCAACGTCAAAATCACCACTTCTAAACCGCACAAACCATCTCTCGCACGTTGAAACCGATGGAACATGACTCGGATAAGCCTCGGAGACCAATCGATGTGCTTCAGCAGCACTTTTCTTCAAATTAAAGAAGTAAATTAAAACTTCCCGCAAATGCTGTTTTGTTGGCACGAAACTCGACATATTGAGAGCTCAAAAAAACTATGAATTTGACACTGCGACAAATTGACACATACTGAAAATTAAAGCTATAAGACGTAGCTTTGACATGAACATAGTCACAGTACTGCCTGATGCGTATAGCGTTAGTAACGCCATCTGTTATCAAACCCGCATTTTCAATTTGTACCCCTGATAATATACCGCAATTTCAACCCTAAAACTATATATTTTTTTGCGTTATACTAATTAGCGTATTTCACAATAGCCAAACGGTATAGTAGAGTAATTCCCGAGCAGCTTTCGTCTCGTGTTAACATGTTCGCATGATTTAGATTCTTTACGCGTTACTACCTTAAGAATTTCCGTGCGCTAAATAGCGTCGAATTTCAAAATAATAGGTACGCTCCTGTCACAAAGGATCGTAATGCGTTATAATTTACGTGACGGCTATTTGCAAAGTTAAGCGTGACACCTTTTACTTTACCTTTATCAACAATCGTACCGTCGGGTTTTCGAACAAGATATGCGTAAAATGTTGGTCCTCCCGAAACGAACGAACTTATATGACTACCAGGCCCGTATTTGCTTAGTTCATCCGTGAGATCCCGCAGAAATTGACCGATTGGCGGCTCATACTCGTTGCCACCGGGGCGACTCACGTAAACACAGGAGTCCGTATGGCAGTAAAATATTCGTCGTCCGAGCCCCTCAAGATATTTGTAAAGTTTAAGCCGTACCTTTGCCGTCATGTATGCTGCAATCACGGCGTTTGATGTCGGGGATGCTTGGATAGCATTACGTTTGCTCACATAGTTCTCATACATAATCTTGTCATTAACCGATAGAATTCCCGTCACGTCAATCTCCGGACTCGTTAGTAAATTCATTAGCTCCGAGCGCGTAAAAATGATAACGGTTTTCGTGAGATGCTCGCGTTGACCAAACTTTTCCCAGAATGAATTAAAATCCAATTTTGCGACCGAACGTAAACCCAAATTTGACTGTAAAGCACTTCGCTCAAGATATACACCGTAACGTAAATTTGTGCCTCAACGCACCACGTTACCTATGACTGGTCCAAGTTATTTTTTCCTTCCTTTTTATTTTCTTTTTCGAGATAGGCGCCAGGCGCTTTCGCGCCGGAAGGAAAAAATACCGAGTTGGATAACCAGCCTCAACCCAGGCCAGCTACAGCTTTTCGAGGCAGAGTGGGTGGTTCGGACTGTCAAGTCACTAATTAGTCAAAAATAAAATACGAATAAAATCAATTAATTAAAATGAGTCATTAGAATTAATGAACGAAATCAAACAATAAAATATGGTCAATAAATACACCAAACGAGAACCATGAATGAAGTCAGCTAAATAAATAATAAATAAATAAATAAAATAATAACAGTAAATTATTTAAACAACAACAGCAGGTACGGAACTTACAAACTTGTTTATTTCTGGCGAACAGATATTAATTTCCAATAAACATCAATTTAGAATTCAAATAAAATGTCCCGTAAAATTAGTCTCTCCTTTTTAACAATTTTCCAAATCTAGTTAGATATCTTAATTTTAATCTTTAATTCGGTGGTAGCAGTTATCCCGTTCTCTCTCTCTCTCACTCTTATACCCGGTAGACGTTGTATAGCCTGTCTCGCTCACTTCGAATTTCGAACAATATTCATCGATAAATTTTCAACGCTCGGTAGTCTCTGTTCACATTCCGCGATACGGCCTATCCCGAGCTAATCCCACATACATCCAAAAAAAACCATAACAACGGGACGTCGGGAGGTCACGTACGCGAAGCTACCAACGGCTCGATATTTCAATCTTGAGATTTATATATCATGTAAAAGACAGAAGCCCAGGGATCTTCCGTAGTTCATAAAATATAAAATAACGAATAAATAACGACTAATAATTAAATAATATCAAAAGATATAGTAATAATAATAACAATAAAATAATTAACGTCCGAATAATAATTTTAATCGTTAATTATCTTGTTGAATAAAATATCATAAGACGTAATAGACCATCAAACTACGTGAGATACACCTCGGACCGTACAAATCCCTCGAATCCACGTCGAAAATACGGGACGACGGCCGATTACGCTCTCCGCGATTCTAAGATAACCTTACCACAAAGTCCAAAAATAATAAATAATAAATAAATAAATAAATCAATAAACAAGTAAATAAATCAGACAGAGTAACGCCGATTAATGTGAACGATACGCGACGCGGTCTATAACGTGCAAGTCCCTTTTACATCAAATTCACTACGGGACGACGTACTAACGCGCGCACGACCTTCTAAATCGAAACGAAAGAAAACTCAAACAAAATCACGTAAATCTAAAACCCATAATCCTTTAAAAACCGTGACGCGGTCTATCCCGTTCCAATCCCACACAAACCAACACACTTCGGGATAACGGCCTAACTCGCGCACGATTTAATTAAAAAAACAATTAATAAAGTGACTTTTCCCCGGTTTCTACACGTTCCACGATCTCGAGTTTACTCTTATAGACGCCGCGATTCCCAACGCAAATCTATACTCTGCACGCAGTGTGCTAGAGTCGCAGGTGTGACCAAGCTCGAAGATAATAATAGTTCACAAGTTCAATAATCAAATCTAAAAATATTAGCGAAAGACTGTAGAAGGGAGAAGAGCTCACCGGGACGATGACGAAGCGATGTTCTCGTGATCCGGGAATTCTCGAGAGGACGTGGAAATAGTTATTCCTCAATTTCTTCCTTCCTGTACGATGGTGGACAGTAATAGGCCCACGTGATGCCTCAGAATAGAGCGGGACACAGATATAAGAAACGCTACGTCTGCCTCGCTCAACGGTCACCGGGAAAAAGCCTCGAGGTCCTGCCGGCACGCGTGCCCGTCAACTATGATCCCTACTTAACCCGCTAAACTCGGTTAATTGGGGGAACCGGTGTCGCACGATGACCGCGACTAGCGCCTCAGCTGGACAATGTATTACTTAGCGACAGACAATCCCAATGTTGCGTAGCCCAGCAGATGACTCTCGGAGATACATAGATTCCCGTGAGTCGACGGCAGCTAAGGATGGAAGGCCGCGTACTATTTGGTGCGTCGTCGGGAAAGTGGCATATTCCGACCAAGAAAAACATAAAATATCGGTCCGAAGTTCCCGAGGTTGTCACATTGCTCTCCTCTCCCTCGTACTCCCTCTCTATCCCTCGGTCGTATCGAACGCATTATATATAAAAAAAAAAATACAACAAAAAAAATAAAAATAAAGAATAAATAAAATACGAAAATTATCCCCTACAGCTCTGAGCGATCGTGCTCGTAGCCGTCGAGCGAAGAGGACGCAGCCCGAATATTCTGCCACGTTACAACACCCTTGGACTCCTTGTACAACGCTTTAAAACGCGCTATTGCTTTCTCGTCATCGTTACACTCTGTTGGCGGTCCACTCGCCTCCTGTCTGATTTTTAGGAATGTATCGATATACTCAGCAAATCGACCGCGTTGTCGAGTCATACTGCGTATCAAGGTATTGTCAAATTTCATCGATTCGCGTCAACTTATATCCGAGCGACACAGCTTTCTCAGCTCGTCCACGACCCATGTGCCGTCAAACGCTTCGCTTGGACGTGTCATCATGTGTGTAGCCCGTGGATGTGTCCATGTCTCTACAGCACGTTTTACACAGGGGGAACAGTAGTTTCCCATGCATGCGAACAGGCAGTACGGAGATATACAAATCGCGCGGTGCTACTACCGTACACTTCACGAGACCCTGGGCGACGCTTAAATCGTATTAAAGTCCTACGAGTTCTCGACACTCGTAACTTACGTACAATTTCGGATGTCCAACGGGATATTTTCTATTCTTATACAACCATGGATACGGCGAGCACACATCCACTTAACGTATCTGCTCCCCATTTGCGACGTCGTAAAAGCTTACAAAATTTTCCGTTCAACCGCCAAAGATTGCATCGCGTGGTTCGAGAGGCACCTGCTTGGCCTCGGCGTTATTTTTGACGTATAACGACATTTCCTCGTTATTCTCGAGTAATCTGTCACAATCTCATTCCCATATTTCGGTTAGAGTGTACCCTTTCGATCTGATTCGCCCGGATATAATAACGGTACGCTCGTATCGCTCATCCATTGTATCACCGAATTTAGTTTCAACATTTCTATTCACGCGATAACATCGCGGACATTCATGCCAAAACAGCCGTGAAATTGAAGAACGTGATGGACCCCAGCATCCACGTAGTATCCGTCGATAGCTGGTAGGCCGGTCGGAGGGCGATACTCTCTCGTGCGTCCAGCATGATTGATAACGCAGTTGCGCTAACGCTCGAGCCATATGAGCCATACGACGGCCTTGCGCGACTTCTTATTGCCCCAGCGGTACCCCTGGTGGTAACACCGCAATGCGATTTTTCTGTAGAAAATTCTTTCGAAATACTCTCATACATGCTGATGCTATCGTGTGTGCTTCTGTAACGGGGCACACGCTTCCGCAACGTATAAGTACCTCTCGAAAAGCTATACACGCTCGTTTCAAAACGGTAACATTTGTACGACAATATTGCCCAAGTGGCGACGCAAACCAAATTTATAACCGACGCGACTCGATTCTTGCTCGTACCACTTTAAAAATCGCTCGCGATCTGCTGAGAATATGGTATCGGGTGAGTAATAATGCAGATTCAACAGAGGACCTGTGTAATTTCGATATTCCGCCGTATTGAATAAATGGGAAAATATACCTTTTGCCACCTCATCATCGAAACAGAAGGCCTTACAGTAAAGCACTAAGAGCCGTGGGTTGATAGTTTGGACTATCGAGAAAAACGACATCGCCTATCTTCATTGAGACAATCTTCATACCATTCATAATCAGAGAGCACAACTGTGTTTTTTGCACTTCGATTAAATACCGTAGAATAAATTGCGCGTCAAAACCTCTTGCATTATGAGCAATACAGATGGTCTTTTTAAATTTTTGCGATAATGCCAATTTCACGAGCTCTACAACAGGATCATCGATAAACACGAATTCACGTTTACCACAGTCAGCACAATCGGTCTCTATATCTGTGATATCCCGACGTGTCATATATACACATTGTGTAACACATAAATTTGGCCCGTGAATTCGGGTCGAACAATTGCACGATGATAAATCGACACACACACACACACACACACACACACACACACACACACACACACACACACACACACACACACACACACACACACACACACACACACACACACACACACACACACACACACACACACATACACACACACACACACACACACACAAAATCTCTCAACTTATTATTTAACAATTAACTTTCTCAACTATTTGATGTACATAATGTACATGCTTATCTTACGTTAATATTGAACTTATTTAATTTCGCTTATAATAAATGCGTTCAACATACTCTTGTATTGAACTAGTTTTACACAGCCTTTAACCTCTGCTGGCAACGCATTATACATTTTCACTCCTTCGTAAAACATACTCTTTTGCGTACTTCTCGTTCAACTAAATTGAATTACAATATTTTCCGCTTGACGCGTTTCCCGACTCGTTCGAGATTTAACAACTTGAAATTTTCTTGTCAGTTCTTTCGGCAATAATTTCTTAACACGTTGACGGACAGTTGCGTCTATAGCCGTCTAGTATAACCTGTATATAGTATAACCTGTTTCTACTGTCCGTCAACGTGTTAACAGCCTTGAAAATGAATATACACACATTATAATACAGTCTCTGTCTCACACTCATAAACTGAACCGCTTGTAATATATCGTCTACCTTCGTATACCGGCTGCATTGGAATATGACTCGCATCACTCTGTTCTGCGCTATCTGCAGTTTATTCAACTCCGTCTCATCCATACCCACTAGCATTGTTGCGCAATACTCAAAGTGCGGTGCTATGATTGCCTAATATACGACACATCTGGAGTATGCCGATATATATTGCCTTATCCTGTTCAGAAAACTCGTTTTTTACCTATTTTTTTCAACATATACTTACAGTGGTCTTTAAATCGTAGCTTATCATCTATCATTACACCTAAATATTTAATTACTTCCACTCGCTCTAACTCGGTTCCATCCCTGCATTTCAGTACAATATTCCCTTTCAATTCTTTTCTTACACTCCTCACAATCATATATTTGGTTTTTTCCGCATTCATTTTGAGTTTGTTCCTATTCATACATTTCTCCACTATGTTTAATGCCCCATTCATCTTTCTTTCCACCTCCGCACTACTGTCTCCAGTAACATATACTAATGTATCATCAGCAAACATTTTTATTTCACAGTCTTCTGGACATATTTCGACTATATCATTTATATATATAATAAACAACAGAGGCCCTAATACGGATCCTTGTGGTACCCCGTATTTCGTTGTAATAATTTCCGAAAATTCCTGATTAAACCGTTTTCTTTGCGTTCTATTGTTTAAGTATGACCTAAACCAATCTAACCCTTTACGTCCAATTCCATATTGAAACATTTTTTCTATTAACAATTCTCTATCCACTGTCTCAAATGCTCGTTTTAAGTCCATGATCATTACTCCTACTATTTTCCCTTCGCTAATGTTTAATTTCCATTCGTCTATCACGGTTTGAATCGCCGTTTCACACGAAAATTATTTTCTAAAACCCGACTGATGCTCTGTTATAACCTCATTTGATTCCAAATTCTTTTCGACTTCACTCTTTAATACCAACTCTAGGACCTTCTCGTACAATGGCAACATGTTAATTGGCCAGAAATCTTTCGCACTATTGGCTTTCTCTATCTTTGGTATCGGTATGATCGTGGACGTTTTCCAACTATTAGGACAACAGCCCTCCCTTAGGGATTCGTTGATTACATCAACAAACTCCTCATTTTTTACCTTCCCATACGTTTGGAATCCTGACTACCTTTTTTGGTGCTACTATGTCGAAAGTATCTATTATACTATCGACAAGCATCTTTGCCTTTCGATTTATATCTTCATCTGTCCATTGTCGCACAGAGTTTTTCAACATTGTTGAAAACTCTTTCACGTCAATCTTACTATAGTTCCATATAATATATTTTCTCTGTTTACTCTCTATATTGCTCGTTCCTAATACTACTTTTACCCACGCATGGTCTGTTATTTTTGGTTCGTGTTCCACATGCACTTGCACGCTTGTATTTGCAAATACAAGATCAATAATTGTTCGACTATCCTCCGTTATTCTCGTTGGCTCGTTTAATCCCTAAGCTTAACATTCCTAATATTAGTTGTTTTTTATAGAACGAGTTTCCCTTGACATCTATGTTAAAATCTCCTATTATTAAACAATCTCCTTTTATTGTTAACTCTTCAGTTATATCCTCTATGAATCTTACAAATTCCGCATCTGACGCACTCGGTGAATGGTACACCACTATTATAACTTCTTTATATATCTTATAATTGACCTATATTGCTACACTTCAGCAGTTTGACTCAATTTTATTCTTCCTTACTAATTCATATTTAATACCATCTCTTACGTATACTATGGCCCCTCCTGTGTTTCTATTTTCTGCATCGCACCTAATTGCACTATAACCCGGCATATATACTTCACTGTCCCCGATTTCAGAAGTCATCCTCGTCTCCGATAACGCTATGATTGCAGGTTTCATTCTGTCAACCACCTGGTGTCGTATCTCTTCGTTATGTGCTAAAAGACTTTGCGCATTCGTGTACCATATCGTCTCTTCCTTCTGTGATTGCTACTCTATCCAGCCCGTTCTCTTCTATTCCTCTTGCAACGCTCTTTTGTATGTTGGACATTCCCGGTCCAGCGCACCATGTTCTACATTTATCTTCAGATTGTACGTTTGATTTTTAAACGTACAGCTTATACACTTACTCTTATTTATTGTACACTCTCTTGCGTTGTGTTTTCCTGCACATTTGTAGCAGGTTTCTTCCCTTGTACAATCCTTCGCTATATGATAATAGCCCCAGCACTTGAAGCATCGCTTTACGTTGACGCGATTGAAAACAGGACATTTTCTCCATCCCACGCTGAGCTTACCTTTTCTCAGTAGCTCCTCGTGACTTACGTCATCTACTTCTAGTATTATTTATCCATGGTTGATTTCTCTTCTGTTTCGCTCCTGTTCCCTTCCCTTTATTAATCTTTTTACGATCTTCATCTCCCTTCCTTCGGTTTTCTCTATTCTATTCTGCTTTTTAATTGTGTAAACTAGTTCTTCATCAGTCAATTTAAATTCATCTTCTTCCACATTCAATATTTTTATCTTCGGATTCATCTGCGTCGACTCAGTAACTTTAAAACCCTCACCCATTCTATCCTGTATTGCAGCTTTCAGTATTTCATTTTCTTCTCCCGATTCATATCCCAGGATCACAGTTTCATTACTGCCTTTTTTCAGTCTTGTTATACCCACCGCTATACTCTTTATATCCACCTTCTCTTTTATCTCTCTTTTAGTTTTTTCGCTTTCCTGTTGTACTTTTGGTTTTATGATGATCACCTTTTCCTTTTTTTTCATTCACTACATCGCTGTAGGTTCCCCTTGCGGTGCTCGAACCTTCTCCCTGTATCATTATTTTCAGTTCCTCTATCTGTTGTTTCACACCTTCCATTTCTGCACCAATTATCTCTTGGATCATCTCCTTTATTTCATTCTTGCAAGCGATTTCGTCCTTCATTGTTTTCACTGTTTTTATCAGCCAATCTATTTTTGCGTCACCCGTTATCGATGAACTCATACCTCTGTTTCCTCCCATCGCTCCAGTCGATGCCAATCGATCTCTGCTACCACCTGTTGTCGGCGTCACTGTCTTCAGAAGTTCATCTTCTGCATTGAATGTATCAAATGGACCCTTGCACTGTACTAGTTCACGATTCCTATCCATTGTTTTATGTTTATTCACACACCCTGGGTGGTAAAAAAGTTTCGGACAAATTTTGCATCGTACTACCTGGCTTTTGATTGCTTTTTTGCAAGCGGAGCACCGATACTCGTCGTAGTCGCCCGTATTGTCCATGTTTTGCTGTAGTAGCTGATAAGTTACCGACGCGTACACCTGTACATACCAACCGATAACTATATCATAATCACCGTGATTGCCTGATCACTCTACGTATTAGTAATCAAGTGTCACCGTGGCAGCAATAATGACCACCCACGCCACATTCGTCGAGTGAGAACTTTTGGCGCACGAATATGTTGCTAGCACCGTTAATACGATAGCTACCAAGCCATTCGCTAGATCTAAATATTCAACACAAAACCGATCACATTGATATAATTTTCACACTATTATACCACTTCATTCCACTATATAATTATTAGTATTACGGAGCGTCTGACAAACACGTCTGCCTCGTCTAAGAGAAGAGAGAGAGAGAGAGAGAGAGAGGGAGAGAAAACACCTTATTAGTAGTGTATGTGACCACCACGTGCACGGATTACCTCTTCCATGCGACTAGGCATACTCCTTATGAGTGTTTGAATTTCGGCCTGGCTAATTTTACCCCATTCAGTTTGAAGAATTCTTCGAAGTTCTGGCAATGATTGCGGAGCAGGTGCATGATTGTGTACTTTTCTGCTGAGATTATCCCGGAGATGTTCAATGGGATTTAAGACTGGACTCATCCCTGGCCATTCGAGTAAATTGATACCAACTTCCCTGCAGAAATCCAGTACTCTTCTTGCAACATGTGGTCGCGCATTATCTTACATGAATATGAAACCCTCTCCAATGAAGGGCGCATATGAAATTACGTCGGGTATCAATACTTCCTCTACGTATACATCTGCGTTCATATTCCGCTCGAAAAAATGTAAATCTGTATGAGCATTGGCAGATATTCTTGCCCAAACCATGACAGAGCTTCCGTTGTAGCTGTGGCGTTCACTCACTGTGCACTCTGCAAAGCGTTCTCCAACTCGACGGTAAACCCGTTCTCGCCCATCAGGAGAGAACAGAACAAAACGAGACTCATCGCTAAAAAGAACGTTACTCCAATCTGCGTACGTCCAATATCTATGATTGACGGCAAAATCGAACCGAACTACGCGATGGTGAGGCGTAAGCGAAGGTACAGCTACTGGCCTTCGTGCAAAAAGACGGTTTTTTCTCAATCGATTCCGAACAGTGTCAACGCACACGTCAGTGTGGCGAACGTCCCGTAAACTGTTTCGAATTTGAACAGCAGTTTCATGACGATCTCGTAGTGCATTTAAAACAATAAATCGGTCTTTGTTTTCATCCGTAATACGGGGACGTCTCGAACCGGGTCTTCGCTGGTAGGAATTGGTCTCTTGATACCTAGCGTAAGCACGTTGCACGGCTGACACCGATAAGTTAAGTGACTGAGTAACGTATCTACGACTTCTCCCATCTTCAATTAACGCCACAACTTGTGCAGCGACTACAGGAATAATGATAATGATAATGATAATGATAATGATAATGATAATGATAATGATAATGATAATGATAATGATAATGATAATGATAATGATAATGATAATGATAATGATAATGATAATGATAATGATAATGATAATGATAATGATAATGATAATGATAATGATAATGATAATGATAATGATAATGATAATGATAATGATAATGATAATGATAATGATAATGATAATGATAATGATAATGATAATGATAATGATAATGATAATGATAATGATAATGATAATGATAATGATAATGATAATGATAATGATAATGATAATGATAATGATAATGATAATGATAATGATAATGATAATGATAATGATAATGATAATGATAATGATAATGATAATGATAATGATAATGATAATGATAATGATAATGATAATGATAATGATAATGATAATGATAATGATAATGATAATGATAATGATAATGATAATGATAATGATAATGATAATGATAATGATAATGATAATGATAATGATAATGATAATGATAATGATAATGATAATGATAATGATAATGATAATGATAATGATAATGATAATGATAATGATAATGATAATGATAATGATAATGATAATGATAATGATAATGATAATGATAATGATAATGATAATGATAATGATAATGATAATGATAATGATAATGATAATGATAATGATAATGATAATGATAATGATAATGATAATGATAATGATAATGATAATGATAATGATAATGATAATGATAATGATAATGATAATGATAATGATAATGATAATGATAATGATAATGATAATGATAATGATAATGATAATGATAATGATAATGATAATGATAATGATAATGATAATGATAATGATAATGATAATGATAATGATAATGATAATGATAATGATAATGATAATGATAATGATAATGATAATGATAATGATAATGATAATGATAATGATAATGATAATGATAATGATAATGATAATGATAATGATAATGATAATGATAATGATAATGATAATGATAATGATAATGATAATGATAATGATAATGATAATGATAATGATAATGATAATGATAATGATAATGATAATGATAATGATAATGATAATGATAATGATAATGATAATGATAATGATAATGATAATGATAATGATAATGATAATGATAATGATAATGATAATGATAATGATAATGATAATGATAATGATAATGATAATGATAATGATAATGATAATGATAATGATAATGATAATGATAATGATAATGATAATGATAATGATAATGATAATGATAATGATAATGATAATGATAATGATAATGATAATGATAATGATAATGATAATGATAATGATAATGATAATGATAATGATAATGATAATGATAATGATAATGATAATGATAATGATAATGATAATGATAATGATAATGATAATGATAATGATAATGATAATGATAATGATAATGATAATGATAATGATAATGATAATGATAATGATAATGATAATGATAATGATAATGATAATGATAATGATAATGATAATGATAATGATAATGATAATGATAATGATAATGATAATGATAATGATAATGATAATGATAATGATAATGATAATGATAATGATAATGATAATGATAATGATAATGATAATGATAATGATAATGATAATGATAATGATAATGATAATGATAATGATAATGATAATGATAATGATAATGATAATGATAATGATAATGATAATGATAATGATAATGATAATGATAATGATAATGATAATGATAATGATAATGATAATGATAATGATAATGATAATGATAATGATAATGATAATGATAATGATAATGATAATGATAATGATAATGATAATGATAATGATAATGATAATGATAATGATAATGATAATGATAATGATAATGATAATGATAATGATAATGATAATGATAATGATAATGATAATGATAATGATAATGATAATGATAATGATAATGATAATGATAATGAGCTGAAACACTTATACTGCTGTCAGAACCGCGGCACACTTATGGCTGGCCGTAACCTTAAGCATATCGAGGTCGATTTGAAGGTGATCCGGGCCGCGACGGCGAGCGAATATTTAGCAATGTCTTGCCCGAACAGGTCCGATTAAAAAGTTGTAATAAGAAAAGATTTTCTTTTTCTTTATTCTATCGATATGAGAAGAAAGTTCTCGGTACCATACAGAAGTCGCAGGCCAAGGTGGTAGCTTTTCGCCTAGATTAATTTTTATGAATTAAATATCTCGTGGTTGTGTGTGTGTTCTTCAAGCTTGCGTATTCGAATTTTTGCTTGTTTCGGAAACTATCGTTGCCATTGAAATCTTGAATGCACATAAATTCACTCTCATTTCCCGTTTGAAAGTTTGTTGCCATTTTGCTTTCTCGCCCGAACACGAAGAGGAAACAAAAATTAACCTTTTCCCATTCAAATTGGTCGATTATGGCCACGATTACTCCTGAAGTCGCTGATCAAGTTCTCTCTCTCTCTCTCTCTCTCTCTCTCTCTCTCTCTCTTACATACACACAAACACACACACGCGCGCGCGCGCACATGCACACGCCACAATGAGAGTTTGGAGTCATGAAATATCTCGGAGCTGACGAGCCACGGGGTCCTTATCCTTGCAGTTCGGCGTTATTAAAAATTCAAAAATGAATATCTCAGCACCTAATACAGTTAGCAAGATCTTACGAAAAGCATTTTAAAGATTCGGATTTCAACTTTTCGAAATTTTATAGCGCAATTATGTTCGATAATTGTTTTCAAAATGGCGGTTGATGAAGCAAAAGCATGCAAAAGTGGAAAATAATCGTCCGAGATTGCAACGGCACAAAGCGAAAGTTAAGTGTCGCAACTCAATGGGATAAAAAGCATGTGATAGTACAGAGTTTCCTCATAAAAATGCTTTTTTAATCGTTTCGATGCGATGATTTTTCGCCGAGTTTTCCGCATTTGAAGAAAAAGGATGTTTTTTACTTTAAATGCGAATAAATCTGTGAAAAATCATCGTATCGGAATGACTAAAAATAATTTTGAAGAGCAGACTCTGTACTATCACATGCTTTTTATCCAATTATTTTGCGACACCTGACTCACGCCATGGGTCGTCGCAAACTCGGACTAATATTTTTCAATTTCGCATGCTCTCGCTTTGTCATCCGACATTTTCAATAAATTTATCTCGCAAAATTAAAATAAATCGATCCTTTAAGTAGAGATTCCAAGCTTTATTTTCATTCTTTAAAGACCTTTCTATCTTCATTATTTACGAAGTTACCGTCATTTGAAATTTAATGATTTTTTTCCAAATTTTAAGTGTACCGCTTTTTTTCGGGTGAGTGTATTTACCCATGGATGTTAGCGCTTTACCTAAGTCCTTCGGTTCTGCTGATGAGGTGGCGAAAGGTTTATTTCCCCATTTATTCAACACACCGGAATATCGGAATTACACCGGTCCTCTGCCAGCACCGCATTTCCACTTACCCGAAACCATGTTCTCAACGGATCGCGAGCGATATTTAAAATGGTATCAGGAAGTATCGAGTGGCATGGATTATAAATTTGATTTTGCTACGCAATTTGTGCAATATTGTCGTACAGATGTTACGGTTTTGAGACGAGCGTGTCTAGCTTTTCGTGAGTTACTTATCCGGTGCAGAAGCGTGTGCCGCTTTACAGAAGCATGCGCGATAGCATCAGCATGTATAAGAGTATTTCGAAAGAATTTTGTATAGAACGATCGCATTGCGGTGTTGCCACCAGGGGGTTACCGCTGGGGCGATAAGCAGTCGCGCAAAGCCGTAGTAATACTCGTATGGCTCGAGCGTGAGCGCAACTGCGTTATCGCTTATGTTGGCCGCACGAGAGAGTATCGCCCTCCGGACGGCCTACCAGCGGTTGACGGATACTACGTGGAGGCAGGGGTCCATCACGTTTTTCAATTTGACGGTTGGGTTTTGCATGGATGTCAGCGATGTTATCGCGTGAATAAAAATGTTCGAACTGAATTCGGTGTGACAATCGATGAGCGATACGAGCGTACCGTTCGCATTTCCGGACGAATCAGATAGAAAGAGTACACTGTAACCGAAATATGGGAATGCTATTTTAACAGAAGACTCGAGAATAACGAGGAAATGTCATTATACGTGAAAAATAATGCCGAGGCCAAGCAGGCACCTCTCGAACCATGCGATGCATTTTTTGGCGGTTGAACGGAACATTTTGTAAACTTCTACGACGTCGCGAATGGGGAGCAGATATGCTATGTAGATGTGTGCTCGCTGTATCCACGGATGCGTAAGAATGGAAAATATCCCGTTGGACATCCAAAATTGTACGTAGGTAACGAGTGTCGAGAACTCGTAGGACTTCAATACGATATAAGCGTCGTCGAGGGTCTCGTGAAGTGTACCATAGTAGCACCGCGCGACTTGTATATCCCCTTACTGTCTGTTCGCATGCATGCGAAACTACTGTTCCCCCTGTGTAGAACGTGCTGTTCAGACATGGACCCATGCGTGGGCTGCACATACGATGACACGTCTGAGCAAGCATTTGACGATACACGGATCGTGGATGAGCTGAGAAAAGCTGTGTCGTTCGGATATAAGTTGACGCGTATCGATGAAATTTGACAATACGTTGATACGCAGTATAACTCGACAACGCGGTCAATTTGCTGAGTACATCGATACATTCCTAAAAATCTGACAGGAGGCGAGTGGACCGCCAACAGAGTGTAACGATTACGAGGAAGCAATAGCGCGTTTTAAAGCGTTGTACAAGGAGTCTAAGGGCGTATATCTCGAGCGAAGTGCTTTACAGTCAAATTTGGATTTACGTTCGCTCGCAAAATGGGATCTTAATGCATTCTGAAAGTTTGGTCAACACGAGAATCTCACGAAAACCTTTATCGTTTTCACGCGCTCAGTGCTAATGAATTTACTAACAAGTCCGGAGATTGAGGTGACTGGCATGCTACAGGTTAATCCCAAGATCATGTATGTGAACTATGTGAGCAACCGCGAGGTGCACCTAAATCTATACAGAAATCTTGAAGGGCTCGGGTGACGAATATTATACTGCGATACGGACTCTTATATTTACGTGAGTCGCCCCGGTGGCAACGAGTATGAGCCGGCAATCGGTCACTTTCTGGGGGATCTTACGGATGAATTAAGCGAATACGGGCCTGGTAGTTATATCAGTTCGTTCGTTTTGGGAAGACCAACATTTTACGCTTACCTTGTTCGTAAACCCAACGGTACGATTATTGATAAATGTAAAATAAAGGGTATCACGCTAAGCTTTTTTCAGATTAATTAATTAATCAATACGCGGTCATATGTTTCTATAGAGTGATAAATCTAAGTGACAATGTTTTTGACCAAATTTTAGGATGGAATATTTCTGGCAGGTCGTAACTCGGTTAGAGTCAGCGCCGCCTACATCCCTGTGTTATCGATCTCAGAAAGATCGATCTCAGAAAGATCGATACCACAGGGATGTAGGCGGCGCTGACTCGAACCGAGTTACGAACTGCCAGAAATATTCCATCCTAAAATTTGGTCAAAAACATTGTCGCTTAGATTTATCACTCTATAGAAACATATGACCGCGTATTGATTAATTAATTTATCTGAAAAAAGGTTTACTATATGACATTAAATATAGAGATCGTGAATTAATGTTGCTAGAGCCGCGGTGGCGTAATTAGTAACGTACCAGGCTAGAATTCTGAAGTTCCCGGCTCGAACGAATGATACAAAACCTAAACTTGTGGTCATTGACGATCCAATGCGAGAGGCATCCAACAATACCGTGGTCGATCTTTTTCACCATATGTAGCCATCGTAAAAATCCTAGTGTCATTTTTATCACGCAAAATCTCTTTTATGGTGGTCACGGGCAGCGCGATAACTCCTTAAACGCTAATTATATCGTTATCTTCAAAAATCCGCGGAATCACGCGCCAATTCAACATCTAGCACGCCAGGTATGTCCCGACAATCTGAGATTTTCGCAGGAGTTATATTTCGATGCAACAGCTGTACCGCCTGGGTTTCGATTATTTGACTTGAAACAATCGACGCCTGAAAATTGTCGATTTCGGGCCTGTATATTTCCCGATGACTAATACCATTACGTTTACGTGCCTCAAAAAGCAATAAAGCTTCGCGATGCGATGCGCGATGTACCAGTAATGCATTGTAATGGCGTTGCGCGGACCTCTCGATAAAAAGCAAATAATTATATTGCAAGCGCTGTGTTATCTGAAGCATGAGCAACGACGCGCAATTTTACGCAAAGCAGATGTAGCGCTCGTACGGAGTATATGCGAGTTTGCTCTAAACGTTTTACAGGGGACCGTGAGTCTGGAGAACGTGCAAAAGAATCATCGTCGGAGACACGCGACAATTCTTCGACGACTAGCCGCCAAAAGGGGAAATTGGAATGATAAGAGGAAGATCATCGTCAAGCACTGTGTCTCATTTCTCAAGTTGCTTCTTGTGCCTGGCTTGGTCTACACGAGCCATGGAATATGCCAGAAAGATGGTGCTTATTCCTCATGATAACAAACAGCGTCTCGCTGGACTCGCCACTACTGCTGCTGCTACTACTACTACTACTACTATTACGACCACAGACGCATCGCCCGCCGTACAGACTACCATTATCTCTCCTCGACTCTAATCTGAGCGAAATTATAAACTCTCAGTCGTACGAGAGTGAGAGAGAGAGAGAGAGAGAGAGAGAGAGAGAGAGAGAGAGAGAGAGAGAGAAACGGATGGCGTACTAGCAGGTTATACAGCGTTTTCTTCATTTGGTCGAGTACGATAATACAGTACCGAATATTTCGTCAAAACGAAAAATAGCAATACTCGATATCCACGAGAATAAAATCGACGACGTTTCAATGAACAAAGTTAATTCTCGACTCAATGACACACTTATTATCGATAGTGTACCAAAAAAAATTCTATCTAAAGCAATATCATCGTTTCGAAATTTGCATCGCAGCGCCGTTGGTAATAAAATGACATGGGATCGTAACGGTGTTGTTTCCATAGACTGCAGAAGAATTTCAAATTTCAATATCGTTGATATTGTTAACGGTGCTATGCGAGCTAGAAAACGCGAGAAACCCATCGATCGATCTCACTTTGCCAAATTCATACGCAAACGATACAGATGCCACGCAAATTTATCGGCAATCCCGAGTTACTACACGAGACTACACATACAACATCCTCGACACCGCAGCGGCCTCTCATTTTACCACGCAATAGTGATAGTAGCAGCAGCAGCAACAGTAGCAACAACGAGGCCAAGACCGCACACTCAAACAGAGATTTAATGCTCACGGCGGACAACGACATCATCGAGGAGGGGGAGGGAGAAGAGGACAGTAGTATGTGTACACCTTTGCTCCATTCCACTCCTATCCCCACTCCTTCCTTCACCACAAGGCTACCCCCACTACCCCACTTTTCCACCGTCGCGCTACCCACTCTGCTTAACCAGTGTCGGTAACGTGGAGATGGTAAAGTGAGGTCGTGTGGGTACTCTGGTGAACAAGAAAGACTAGAGATAAGAGCAGGATGGAGCAAAGGTGTACACATACTTGAAAAAAGGAAAAAAATTAAGTACTTACCTCTGATGTTGTTGACGTCTACCTTCCTTCGACGGCGATTTTAAACTCCTGTCTCTCACTATCTCACTTACACAAACACACACACACACACGCTCACGTACGCGTCGACACTTTCATAACCGAGCATCGTCTGCTTCAGGAAGCTCGGGGTTCTCGAAGCCCTCGTCCACCTCGCCGCCATCGTACCCGACGTCTATTTCGGCACTGAGGACTCCGAAAACCCGCTAGCCTCGTAACGAGGATACATTGCGAAAAATACGTTTTTGACTGCGTGATCACGAAGTTGAAGACAGACTGAATGCTCAGGATGCTGTTGGTTAGTATCGCGGCCTTTGAAGATAGCAAACCGCCCTCTGAATCATAACTAAGGTGTCCAGCGCTCTGAATGCAGCGACAGCGGTTTTGCACGTGCGTACCGCTTTGCGCTGTGCTCCTCGCGAAGCGCTTGCTCTGCAGTAAAAGGCGCAGAATATGATACCGTACCGCGAGGGACCTCGATTATAATTTATATATAATTATAAAATAAGAGGCACAGTAAGACGATGCATTTGTTTTTAATTGATCAATATTTTATTTAAATCACTTTACACATATTTACCGTCGTTTGCAACATCCCTGCAAACACGGTAATCTTCGCTCGGAGACACCTCCGCCGTTAAATCTATTTTTATCACTATCTGATCTGTAAGAGGCAAAAGCATTGTAATATTCTCGCACTAATCTGTCGTTTTTCATTATATTATCGCTAAAGAGATTAATAAATCGCGACATGGTGAAGCCGCACGACAGAAGATGTAGGAATACGATGCAAAATTGTCCACACATATCCGACGTATTACTCTGTAGCTGCTTGAGGCCGTACCGATAGAACTTGCAGTTTCTTCGTAGTCGTGCGAGATGTTGCGGTATAACCAGTAGTAGCCCGTAGCTATCAAAGTACATTCCTTTTCCATGATGGTTAACGTACATGGCGATCCAATGCTCTCCAGGTCCGTCGTGGTTATCCGTGTTAACTACGAGTCCAGCAGGTAACGACCATACACGAGGAATTCTGTCCGCCGGATATACGCCAACGGTTGAAAGTGGTAGATACTGCAGACTCTCGTAGATTTGTCTAGTGTTCATGCTGAACACATAGTCAATGATTAAATGATGACCGATACGCTTTGAAAGACGTATATACAGTAGCGGACAAAAGTTTAAGACGATGAATTACAATTTGGTTCATAGATCTGTCATACAAGTACTAACGTTTCTTTTGGCTTGTTGTTTTCTTACAATACATGTGTACGTTTGACCTTCATAATGTAGAAGTCTCGGTCGTCAAATGTAAACAATATAGATTACACAATTTTTTTTTTCTTCCAACCATCTGTAAACAGCGGACATTAGTTTAAGACGATCTGTCGAACAAGATACCCGTAGTCGATCCACGCAATAATTTGATATATTAATACTGTAAATAGTTTGTGGTGTATCATCCAGTGTCTTAAGTTTAATTACGTATGAAAAGAGTATGGGTAAAGCCCGTAATTTGTCATCAACTGAACGAAAACTAATCGTGTCTCTACGGAAGCAAAATGAGACATTTTCTTCAATTGCAACTCAAATGAATCGATCAGAAACTTCTTGTAAGCAAGCGTGGTACAAGTTTATGAAGACTGGGGACTATTTTGATCGACCAAAAAACGGTAGACCGCGGAAAACCACGCCAACGCTGAATCGTCGGATTCATCGATTAAGCGAGAGAGATCGTTTTCGTTCAGCAGTCGATATCAGAGCTGAAATATCCAGTAATAATAATGCACAAATTAGTGTAAAAACTGTCCGAAGACGATTAGACGAATTCAATTTGAGAGCACGAAAGCCACGGAAGAAGCCGATGCTCAGTAAAAAGAATAAAAAATTACGACTGCAATTTGCTAAGGCTCATCGGCATTGGACAAGTGAGGATTGGCAGAATGTGCTGTTTTCGGACGAATCCAAATTCAACCGAATTTGTTCTGACGGGATACTGTATGTAAGACGTCGAATTGGCGAAGATTTAAATCCTCGATGTGTTTTACCGACAGTTAAGCATGGAGGTGGAAACGTAATGGTGTGGGCATGTTTTTCTCGCAATGGTCCTGGACCAATACGCCGAATTGATGGAATCATGGACCGTTTTCAATACTTGGATATATTGAAAAATACTATGTTACCGTATGCCTACGAAAATATGGGTGATAATTTTATGTATCAACAAGATAATGACTCAAAGCATACGGCTCGGGTAGTGAAAAGTTTTTTTCAAGATGAAAAAATCACTTTATTACCGTGGCCGTCGCAGTCGCGGGATTTAAATCCAATTGAAAACTTATGGTGTACCATGAAAAGAAGGGTTCAAAGAAATTTTTTTTTTTTTATTAGGAAGGGGGAAAATCTTGAAAGAGACCCAATAAGGGTACTGTGGGACTCACACCCACTAAAAACCTCCTCCCTTTTTAGTATTAAAACTAGTCTTGATAGGCTAACTATTAATTTTCGTGTCAGTTCTTTGGGATTGTACTAAATAATTTTAAACAGTTGGAAAACTAATTAGTTTTCAGCGCTACTAAAAATTTTTTTAAATTTAACCCAACTCTAACGGGTTGGACCGTTTAAGTCGCCTCACAACATTTTGATTGTGAAGCAAGCTTAAGGCTTCCACATTAACGTGTTGGTTTAGCCGAACTTTATGCTTTGCAGCAAACTTCTTTATTTCCTCCACCACTGATGGGATTTTGATGTCTCTATGAATATCAGTATTGCGAACATACCAAGGTGCATTCAGTATATTACGTAGTACTTTGTTTTGAAAAGTTTGGATACTTTGAAGATTAGACCGCTTTGCACAGCCCCACAGTTGAATACCGTATGTCCACACCGGTTTTAAAATTTGGTTGTAGATCAAAATTTTGTTGTATGTCGATAATTTTGAGCGCCGTCCAATTAGCCAATACATATTTCTGTATCTGCAATCGAGCTCTTTCCTTTTTATCTTGATGTGTTCTTTCCATCTAAGTTTTGCATCCAGTGTCATTCCTAGATATTTTGCTTTGTTATCATGTGGAATTACAACGTCGTTTATTTTAACAGGAAGGGTTTCGATTTTCCTATTTGTGAAGTTTACGTGGGTAGATTTCACTTCATTTAGTTTAATTTTCCATTTATTGCACCAATTTGAGATCACATTAACAGCTGTTTGTAGTTTATCCGTAGCTTCATTGATGTTTGAGCCAACAGCCATTACTGAAGTGTCATCTGCAAATGTTGCAAGCATTACATTATCTGTTTGTGGGATATCACTTGTGTAAATCAAGTAAAGAACTGGGCCCAATATACTGCCTTGGGGTACTCCTGCATCAATTTCTTTTAATGGAGAGTATTCATTTCCTTGTTTCACTCTAAACGATCTTTTAGATAAATATGACTCCAGGATTTCTACATAACCTTTAGGCAAAAAGCAATTAAGTTTATGAATGAGACCTGGATGCCAAACTTTGTCGAAGGCCTGCGCCACATCGAGAAAAACTGTGGAGCAGATTTTCTTTTCTTCGAGTGTTTTTTCTATAACATTAGTAATTCGGTGAACCTGTTCTATGGTAGAATGTTTTGCACGGAACCCAAATTGATGGTTCGGAATAATATTACAGCTTTCTATTATAGGCTGTATTCGATTAAGCAATAGTTTTTCAAAAAGTTTAGACATCGTGGGAAGCAGCGATATCGGTCTGTACGATTTAGCTTCATACGCAGGTTTTCCAGGTTTATTTATCATGATAATTTCAGCAACTTTCCATATGCCTGGGACGCACCGTAACTTTAGGGCCGCATTCATTATATAGCTTAACCATGTTAAGGCTTTGGATGGGAGGTTCTTTAATATGTCTGCTGTTATTAGATGAAAGCCTGGAGCTTTGTTCAGTTTCAGAATTTTAATTTCTTTCTTAAGCTCCTTTACTCGAATTTGAGGGATGTTACTTTCACGACTGTTTTCTACTTGCTCCATCACTAAATCAGAGTCTATATTATTAGGCGTGAAGATTTCAGCAAGATGACTCCCGAATTCTTCAGCTTTTTCTATATCGCTCCTCGCCCATGAGCCATCAGCTTTTCTGATAGGTGCCATGTGAGAAACCGGTCTTTTCACATTACTTGTGGCTTTCCATAACGAGTAGTTTGATTCTTCAGTTGTAGACAAGTTTTCCATGTAGCTAACAAAAGAATTCTCTTTTAGCCTTTTTATTTCTCTGCTCAAAATCTGTGTTTTATTATTTAGGATTCTCTTATCATCAGGGTGACGTGTCTGCTGCCATTTTCTTCTAGCCCTGCGTTTCAGTCTTAACATCTCAATGACATGAGCTGGGTACTTATTACTAACGTTTTTATGCTCTACCACTTTTGAGTTGCTCCATGCTGCGTTCTGAATATTCAGCATAAAGACTTCGGCCGCATGCTCTAGCTGTTCAATATTATTTAGTGGGACTGATAAGTCTATTTTTCCAACTAAGTCTCTCTTAAAGCCCAACCAATTTGTGGATGAATTGCAAAGAGTCGGCTTACTTGCTTTTTTGACCATTTTTTCACTTAACGTTAGCATAACTGCAGAGTGGTCAGAGTTGAGGTCATAATTTTCATCAATGCTAATGAAATTTTCAGCTATCCTCTTTGTTATAAAAAAATCCAGCAAATCAGGAATTTTGTTTGTATCAGTTGGCCAATACGTAGGCTTTCCTGTTGAATGATAACGGCATCCTAGGTCTCTAATTGCTTCCCGTAGTTGTCTACCTCTTGTGAGCGTTAATCTGGAGCCCCAGTCGGTGTGTTTAGCGTTGTAGTCACCTCCAAGAATGAACCTATCTCCGAGCTGGGCTATTACATCTTTGTATATTTCTTTTGTAATTTTTGGTCCGGGCGGACAATATAATGCACACACATTAAACTTTTGTTTGGCTGAATTGATTGTGACTATTGCAAGTTGCATGTCTGGGTTTTCCACTTTTCCAAACTCGTAATGATCTATGTCATTCTTCACAATTACAGCACTGCCTCCCATACCGTAATTACTTGGGTACGCTGCGTTATATACTTTATAACCTCGAAGACTTATTTTATGTTGATTGTTTAAGCGCGATTCAGATACGAGACATATATCTATATTATGGACATGAAAAAACAGTTCAAGCTCAAGCTTTTTGCTGAGAATACCATTGGCATTCCAGGCAACAATTCTAATTTTTTTGTCTACCATTATTCGACGTACAAGGCATGTTGTTTGTATGCTTAACAGCATACCTGCTTTCTAAGCTGTCTAGTCTTAACGTAATTTTATCCATCATGTCCATCATTCTTTCTATGAAGCTTATCATATTCGTATTATCATTTTCACATAGTGTGAAACACTATCCACAGTACCAGGGCCACTAGATGCGGTTTTTGCTGCGTCCGAATAGGTGAAACCTTTAACTGTTTTTGAGGTAACAAGTAACTCGGGCTTTCCCCTCTGATTTTGCTTCGTATTTATATTTCTCTTTTTTTTCAATTCCTTGGCTACCAAACAACCACGGTAGCTGGCTGGGTGCTCTTCATAGCAGTTTGAGCACTTGGGTTTGTTTGTTTTCGGAATCGTGCAGTCAGCCATTAAGTGCTTACCTGCACATCTGACACAATTAGCTTCTCTTTTGCAGAATTTCGCTGTGTGGCCGAAGCGTTGGCATCTCTTACATTGAGGAGTTTCTCTATTCCTTCTTTTAGCTTCCATTTTAACTTTCGTATGAAGAATATGTCTAATATCAAATATTTTCTTACTATCCTCCATGTTATCAAAAGAAAGCATAAAAAGTGGTAATGGAACTAGTTGGCTTCCATTTTCTTTCACTTTCTTCGTGACATTAACCACATTAATTATGTTGAACCCTTTATTACTAAGCTCTTCCTTAATCTCATCGGGCTTACAAGTCGGATGGAGTCCTCTTGCCATTACTCTAATTGGCCTGGTGAGTTTATTTTCATAAGAATGCCATTCAATGTCAGTCATATTAAGCAGATTACTTAGATTTCTGTAATCGTTTTCATCATCCACGTTGATCTTAAGTTGCTTATTATTCAGCAGCTTTATTTCATGTTTGATGTTTTTTCCGCTCAGCATTTTTTTCACTACGTTGAAGTCATCTACGTTACTAAGAATTACCGGAGGAGGTTTAACTTTCCTTCTTGTAGGCTTTTCATTTTGTACAGATTTTTCTACTAGTATTTTGTTCCTTATAGGTTGAGGTTGCCCGTTATTAGTTTCCTTCTCTGGAGTACTGTTGTTAACTTCTGGTGAGCCGCTCGCTTTTCTTTTCTTATGCTTCTTTTTTGTTTTCTTCAAGATCCAATTAGTTTCACGCGTAAGTTCCTCCTCATCAGTAACGTACTGAGGATAAGTTTCAACTTCCATTTCGTTGCCTGATCCATTTCGTTGCTGAAGTTCATACGAAAGCTTGAGGTTATCAGCGTTCAACTGAGCAATTTCTTTTTTAAGCTCTTCAACAATCAGCGCTAATGCACTAATTTTATTGCTTGTAGCAGAGTTTTGTGCGACATTTACTTTCTCCTGAGAAGTCACAGTCTCATTTAATTCAATCCCATCAGCTTGGGAAGATTTCACTTTTGAGTATGATTCACTTTCACTGTCACTACGATCCTTTTTGTTGAAAGGATTAAACAGATTTTCAAGTTTCTGATGTGTTGTTTTTATAGTTGGTGATCTTAGTATACTCGATTTTCTCTGGAATGGATTTTCATCATCCCAATTTCGCAATGGTTGGTCCCCCCCAGAATCCGTGGGACCGGCCTCCTTGAAGGATGGATTCACCAGATTGTCTGGCTTACCATCTGGGGTAATAATTCCTTTCGTTTTACTCATTGAAGTTAGTTATATCGGGGTACCACTCCTAGTTGGTTTTGGTCCACGGGTGGTAATTTATTTCACACCTACCCGCCAGCAAGCCGGTGAGGGCATTCCCCTATCCGCCACCTGGGGACGCGCCCGATGGGAGATCCCAACAACTCCTCACGGGTATAAAGAAATGAACCAAAAAATTTTGACGATTTGTACTCTTTGGTTGAAAAAACGTAGAATGAAACAACTGTGGACGACTGCAAAAAATTAATTGATTCAATGCCTCAAAGATGTGCTGATGTGATAAAAAATAATGGACTGTGGACAAAGTATTGAAGGGAGGAAAATATCTGTATATTTTCTACCAAAAAATATTTTTTTACGTATAGTCTTAAACTTTTGTCCCCGAAGATATCAAACAAATTTATGTTTTCTTTGTTTATTGTATCTAATGTTGTTACGCGCAAAATTGAATTTATGTAATAAATATATGAATTAATGATTAATTAGCTAATACAAAAAAAATCCACTAAGTCAATTCTTTTCATAAAAAAATCAACGATTACTTTTTTTTCTTCTCCGTCTTAAACTTTTGTCCGCTACTGTATATGCAAAATTTATTTCACAGCATCGTCGATCGTGTCACGACTACATGATGAAGATTTCTCCTCTTTCTTATTCTTTTCCTCTTCGTCTGCTGACCAAACATCCATGTATGATTCTCCTTTAAACAGGTGCTCGCGAAGCCAATTTTTTATTCGGCAAGCCTGGCGCATTGCACAATGCGAAGACGCTGTATCGTTTATCATATCGTGTCTGAAGCATTTTCATAAAGATTTCGGCAGAAATGTGTACGATGGGGCGCCCTCCTCATCCTCCAGGTTGGAAATTTCACGACTCGTGATATCGCAAAGAAGTATAGCCTTCTCGTGACCGCGAGTATAGATACGTCTTGATTTTCACGAAATTTTACTCAAGTTAGCGTATGCCTGTTTACAGCTCACATCGCCCTCGTACCATTCCAGATCGTGAAAATATTTCGAGAGAAAATTATTCTGGCTTCTCTAATGCTGTGGTAATTCGTCAAAGTGCACAACGGTGCGATGATCCAATGAGCAGAGTACGGTATATCCACTGCCACCACGGCAATTTCTTTCGGAATAAATTACGAGTCTTTACCACGCATTCCCTGTATATCCACGACGATATCCATTTTCACGTCTAATCCGTACAGATGCTCGAGTTCGACTGATTAGTTACGCACAGACACGCTTCTACGTCTCTTAACACGAAATAATCGTATGCCGACTACAGCACATTTTTCGCTTATCCGGTAAAATCCACCATTACTTGCCGAGAGGCATCAATTTCAAGGGCATTATCATATTCCGCGTAGACTGCACAATTTATCGTTGAAGCAAGCGCATCCTCAAATCGTACCTCTATTCTCACACTACCGTGCTTTATTAAATTCCAATGTGTATTGCTGTTCGCCGAAAGATCGGGTGTCAAATCAAAAGCAAACAGACAGTATCCATCGCGATAATTATCGCGATCGATCGAATTACCGTCGTTCAAGAAATGTATTCCAGTTCCCGAAAACAACGTTTGAAAAGCATCCACAGATAGATGATTTTTCGTGAAATCAGGTTGTAACGGTTTCGAAGGTATTTGAGCACCATCTACATACAACGAGAGATAATTTATCTTGTAATTTTGGAAATTCAATGGATTCATACTGAACTCGCCGTTAAACGCTTTGTTATCGACAAAACCGATAATTATACACTTCGGCAATTGACCTAACACGATATTATCGATAGTCTCTCCATGAACACCAGAGTGTATTGAAACGGCTGTTACCTCGACTTTCGTAAGAGGATATTTAGCGGTAGATTATGCCAGAGTTCTAGCATGCGAGAGCAGCACACCAGGAGCTATTTTTGTTCTTCGAACGAGAAGCGATGCCTCGAGAATCTTTAAGCCGCATTGACCATTCTTTGTATTCCCCACAAGACAAAATGAATCTCTAGACCGCACCAACCTTAGTCGCATCTCGACGCCCTTTAATAAGAACCGCTCCTGATTGAATATATCGCAATGCAAATGACCGAGAAAGTCTACAGTTTTTTCGTCATTTAAAAATTGTTTTCTCTTCACAAGACCCATATTTTCCGATGTTACATCATCCATTTTTTCAGGGGTATCGTCGTACCAGAGAACGCTCGTGAGATGCGAATTTTTTGCTGCTGAACCGTAATTCAAAAGTGTTTCTATGTACGCTCGATAAGCGTAGGCGTTATTTGGAGGTGAAACTAATTTTTGATTCAGGTATACATCCACCTGATTAAACATAGTATGCAAGAGATTGTTTACAGGGCCGGCACTTACTTTTGTCGCTGTACCCGTGGCATTTTCCGCAGTAAGAGATGTTATTATCACTTTCAGACTAAGCATAGTATGCGCGAGATCGATATACTCATCACCCTGTCCAGGAATAACAAATTGAATCGGTGAATCATCTGTTAGCGAAGATATTGGTTTGTAATACACCCAATTGGAGCCTTCGATAGTAGTTTGCGTCGGTGGGAATAAAAATAATTCAAGTTTCGATTTAAGACACTCGCACGAGTGCGCATGTAGAAGAGCCATCTTGTTTCAGCTATCCAAAAATATCTGCAACTGTTCGTTGACGAGCCTTCTTCTTTTTCTTAATGTTCTTATTATTCTTCTTCTTTTTTATTACTTTTCTCTTTATTACACTTTTATTTTTACGGGAGATACGTCGTGATTTACGTTCGTCCGATGAATGAGGATTCCGCGAAATTTTGCGCTTCTTATAACCAGACCCCCGCATGAGAGTGTCAATTTTTTTAGAGGCTTTGCGTTTTAGATTACTGCCTGATTCTCTCGCTCTCTTGCGAATAGCACCTTTCACAGCTATATTTCTATCGACGATATCACCGGCTACGTTTACGCCAGCGCGCAATGCCTCTTTACCAACTTCTGTAGCGCCCTTCTTTGAAAGTGGTAATACTCGACGAAACAGGCCCCCGAGAAAGCTGCCGATACCGTGTCCTCGTTGATAAGGTGTTCTGATATAAACATGGCTAATACCGCCGTACCCGCGACCGCCCCATCCGCGCCGCACACTGTCAATATCATCGATAGCGATGTAATCAATCGTGGGACCTTTTGAAAAGTAGTGTCACAGTCAATGTTCCCTGCTCGAATGGTATAATATCCCCAAATTCGTCTCTTATATCGATCTCGATAGTGTGTAAATTATTGCGCAATAGAGGTATATATCGTGGCGTTGAAAACGATTTAATTTTTATCGAACCATACTGATAGTCATCAGTATCAATGGGGACAACTCGTAAGAGGGATGTTTGTACATCGCCTGTAATATAGCTCTCGCAGATATCTGTGTATAGAAACATGCTACCTGGTATAGTACCGGTGAGAGATGCTGGCCTCGACCCTGTGTATTCGCATTGCGGCTCTATCATTACAGACCTACAAGCTTCTTCCGAGAATCCTAAGAGCCTCGCGATAGCGGGTGATACGCGAAAGTCATGGTATCGTAGATCGTCGCATACGCGGGCCACTTCGATCTGCCCGCTCGGAAGCGATTTAAAGCGCAAATGACCGGCCACGTGAGGTAGCTTATTTATACTCTCCAAAAGATCGTCTATAGAGCGATATACACCAGGTGGAACTTGGTCTTTATCAGAGCGTCTCCGTATTAAAAGATTTAAACCCGATAAATCATAATCACCATCCTCAAAAGTTACGAAATGTCCTACAGTAGGAACGTGTAAAAGAGTAATCGGATAAGCAATTTCCACGAGAGAAACAGACCATTCTCCGTGCAAACGTGTCTGACGCGGTAGTTTTGTAATAAATTTTGTCGTCGTATTATTCGGAAAATACTGCATACTACTGTTGCTCGGTAGTACGACGAAAAAAGAGCTATCCCTGGAGCTCATATTTATCAGGGACGGTGATTCCGTGCGTTCTTCCTCTTTGTCCTCTTCTTCTACTCTTTCGTCTTCTTAGATGACGGAGGTACTCGTACTCGCGATAATTCTGCCTCGTAGAAAATACCGTCGATAGTCTCGTTATTCAGATCGTGTAAAATATACACGAATGGTTCTCGATCCACTGATATTCGTTGAATCTTGAATAATTCGTTACTCCAACCACGCTCATATCCTTTCACGAAAGCTGCTTTAGCTGTACTGATACGTACCAAGTCACCGACGCTGTATTTAGGCTTTTTAATTTTTTTCGCATTACGCTCGTAACGCCGTGCTAAATTGTCTCGGGCTATAGAGGAGTTTTCGTGGGTTACTTCGCTCGGGGAATTACGCGTTCTGCTGTGTCTAGTGTGATTATAAGCATATAAAAAAAATTTGTAAAACATCGATGTAACGCTTATTTCGCGTGTATGTAAAGTAGCGCCACATTCGCTCTTTTATTGTTCGATTAAATCGTTCGGCAATCGTGGCTTTTATATCAGGGTTACGAGCAGCGCGGAAATCGATATTTTTTTTCTTGAGAATTTGCTGAAATGGAGTGCCGATAAATTCTTTGCCTCGATCAGTTTGCAATTGCTGCGGGCGATGATTGTTACTGCGTGCGAGTATGCGTGTGAGACCGCGGGCCACACTTGCACTCGTTTTGTCACGCAAGGCCTCGACCCACGCGTATTTGCTCAACACGTTGATAACAACAAGCAGATATGCGTACCCATCGTTGTACATGGCTATCGAGCGAAGATCAGCTAAGTCAGCCTCCCATACATCGTCTATATTATTCACGTTGTACATACGACGGGGAAATCGTCGTCGCACGAGACGATGCATGTTATATGAATCCTGTGTCTCGAACCATGGTAAAATATTTTTTCGCGCTACTCTTCGATCCACCTGGGCCAAATTTTTTGCTCGAGAATAGGACGCAGGATGAGTGGTGTCATGATAGAGTTTTTGAAGAATTTTCATAATTTTAACGATGACCAGTTAAAGGGATTCTTTATCTTTTTCTTTTCTAACAGTGCGCGAGATCGATATTCTACTTGCGCGATGTTTTGCAATTGTTCGTCCTCTTCTTCATCCCCCTCCTGCCCTCGATGATGTCGTTTTCAACCGTGAGCATTAAATGTCTGTTTGAGTGTGCGGTCTCGGCCTCGTTGTTGTTGCTACTGTTGCTGCTGCTGCTGCTGTTGCTGCTGCTACCATCGCTTTCGCGTGGTAAAATAAGACGCTGCTGCGGTGTCGAGGATGATCTAGGTGTAGGCTCGTGTAGTAACTCGGGATTGCCGATAAATTTGCGTGGCATCTGTATCGCTAGCAAAAGTTTGGCGAAGTGAGATCGTCCGATGGGTTTCTCGCGTTTTCTAGCTCGCATAGCATCGTTAACAAGATCAACGATATTGGAATTTGAAATTCTTTTACCGTCTATGGAAACAACACCATTACGATCCCATGTCATTTTTTTATCAACGGCGCTGCGATGCAAATTGCGAAGCAACGATATTGCTTTAGATTTGAATTTTTTTGGTACGCTATCGATAATAAGTGTGTCATTGAGTCGAGATTTAACTTTGTTCATTAAAACGTCGTCGGATTTATTCTCGTGACTATCGAGTATTGCTATTTTTCGTTTTAATGAAATATTCGGTACTGCATTATCGTACTCGATAATATGAAGATAACGCTGTAAAACCTGCTGGTACGCTATCCATTTCTCTCTCTCGCTCTTATACGAGTGAGAGTTTAGAATTTCACTCAGCTCAGAGTCGAGGTGCGATAATGGCGTACCGGTAGTCTGTACGGAGGGCAACGGGTCTGCACTAGTAGTAGTAGTAGTAGTAGCAGCAGTAGTGGCGAGTCCAGCGAGACGATGTATGTTATCATGAGGTATAAGTACCATCTTTCTAGCATATTCCATGGCTCGTGTAGGCCAAGACAGGCACGAGAAGCAACTTGAGATATCCGACACAGTGCTCGACGATGATCCTCCTCTTACCACTCCAATTTCTCCTTTTGGCGGCTAGCCGTCGAAGAATTGTCGCGTGCCTCCGAAGATGATTCTTTTGCACGTTGTTCAGACTCAGGTTACCCTGTAAAACGTTTAGAGCAGACTTGCATATACAGCGTACGAGCGCTACATCTGCTTTGCGCAAAATTGCACGTCGTTGCTCTTGCTTCAGATAACACAGCGCTTGCAATATAATTATTTGCTTTTTATCGAGAGGTCCGCGATACACCATTACGAGCGCATTACTGGTACATCGCGCGTCGCATCGCGAACTTTTATTGCTTTTTGAGGCACGTAAACGTAATGGTATTGGTCATCGGGACATATACAGGCGCGAAATCGACAATTATCAGGCGTCGATTGGTTCAAGTCGAATAATAGATAGCCGTGCGGTGCAGCCGTTGCATCGAAATATACCTCCTGCAAAAATCGCGGATGCTCGGGACATACCTGACGGGCTAGGTGCTGAATTTGCGCGTGATCTCGCGGATTTTTAAAGACAACGATATAATTAGCGTTTAAGGAAGCGATTTTGCGCGATGAAAATGACACTAAGATTTTTATGATGGCTACCCTTGGTGAAAAGATCGACCACAGTATTGTTGGATGCCTCGCGCATTAGATCGTCAATGACCATAAGTTTAGGTCTTGTATCATTCGAGTAGTCTGCTGCTTGCGGTAAACCCTCGTGAAAGTCGATTTTATCACCGTACTCTAAATACCCGGACTGCCACTCTGAGTAATAAAAATTATACGCTCGAACGGGACATCCGTCATTTCGCGCATGTATTTAAAGAATTTTTTTACAAAATATGTTTTACCACAACCCGTAGGACCGCTTATCACAGCTGTCCATGGATGTTTTCAACGTGTATCCATATCGATGAGTGTCTATCAAAATCAATCAGCTGACTCTTAAATAAGCTTATACCGCGACGGCGGCGGCGGCGGAGGCGGCGGCGGTGGCGGCGGCGATTCCGCGGCTTCAGCCATTTTCACGGCCTTAACGAGCTGATATACAAAATTTTGAAATATCGCAAATTCAACCGTAAAACTATATACTTTTTTGCGTTATACTAATTAGCGTATTTCGCAATTCGCGATATTTAAAAATAACCTTTTTGTCCAATTTCATGTATCATATTTACTGTGTACAATACATTTAAAAAAATATATATATATTGATTTATTATGTATAAAACCGTTGTCGGCTCGTTCTTTTTGTGCTGCTATTCGTAGCAGTAGCTGCTATCTCTCTACCGTTCCCTTTTGTTCTGACTTTCTCGTCGTTGATTCCTTTTGTCCCGTCTTTCTTAACGAGTGTTTCCTTTTTGTTCTGACTTTCTTGTGCTACATCCGTGGATATGATATTGCTGTTTAGAATTTGATGATTCGTAAAATTTGCACATAGAGATTAATGCATAGTGAAATAAAAATATTGCTTTATTTGTGAGAAATATTAAAACTATCGTTATTTAATTTACATACGGCGTAAACACCAGCTTATACCGAGGGACCGCGCCTCATCAGCTAGTGCAGGCGCGCCGCGTCTTATCAGCTCGTTAAGGCCGCGAAAATAGCTGATGCCGCGGGGTCGCCGCCGCCACCGCCACCGTCGCCGCCGCCGTGGTGGTAAAAGCTTATTTAAGAGTCAGCTGATCGATTTTGATATACACTCATCGATATAGATACACGTTGGAAACATCCATGGACAGCTGTGATAAGCGGTCCTACGGGTTGTGGTAAAACATATTTTGTAAAAAAATTCTTTAAATACATGCGCGAAATGACGGATGTCCCGTTCGAACGCATACTTTTTTATTACTCAGAGTGGCAGTCCGGGTATTCAGAGTACGGTAATAAAATCGACTTTCACGAGGGTTTACCGCAAGCAGCAGACTACTCGAATGATACAAGACCTAAACTTGTGGTCATTGACGATCTAATGAGCGAGGCATCCAACAATACTGTGATCGATCTTTTCACCAAGGGTAGTGTTCAGTTTTCACGCTTACCAAGTACACACTCAACTCATGCACACGCTACAGTCACAATCATCTGACGCCTCGCGTCATATGGTATAGCTCGCAGGTATGCTATATCGATTTATCGACCGCGCACTCATGCATATTGTCCATCTGCTCACATCCTCGATCGAAGCTCACTCAAGCGGCCAACGCTGTTAGCGTGGCCCCATCGTCAAGACCACTCATAAGTCTTGCCTTCCATCGCTGACAGCAAATCACAAGCAAGCTGTGACGCACGTCCGTCTTCTTGATACTCTGCCGCGTGGTCGACGGATATGGCCATTGTTCTCACTCGAGTCGCTCGCAGTACACGTTCCCGCGTAAAACTCACAGAGATATTCACTCGTTCTAATCACTTTAGTGCGCATTCATTTCTATAGTGTAGTACATTCTTGGTCAAATCACCCGTGTTCCAACTCAGTGTTAGTGAAAATCATAGCAGATCACCAGAACCATAGAACCATTCACATAAACGTCAACGGCGTGGTTCGCTCGTTGGCTGCACAGACGCCATTCTGCTTAGCACCGATCATCGGCGTCCGGACTCTCATCAGCCTGCCGTGTGGCATTATTCGAGCTCTACAATCAGACCTTATCACCAGGATCAACCACACGGAATCACCAAGGCAACTCAGAGGCCTGAGACCCACTCACCAACAGTACATCAACACGCAGGCCAGATCAATCACAGTAATATATTTATCATAATCAACAGGTATTTTTTCATGCAACCAATGTTACGTAATTTCAATAAACATTGATTTTATTATTGTTAATTTACTGAGTTCATTTAATTATTTATACTTGTCACCAGGATCCTTAATCTTAATATTCGCATCTGTCACTCGACATGCTACGTGCGAATGTATCGACTTGCTACCTGTCGATAGATTAGATATAATTTACTCATACTCACTATCATACTCAATTATCATTCATGTTTTGATCCTTAGAGCCGGATATAATGTACTTACATTCATTAACTTACATTTTGGTCCTTCGAGCCGGATATAATGTACTCACATTCATTAACATATATCTTGGTCCTTCGAGCCGGATATAATGTACTCATACTCATTAACATACATTTTATGGTCCTTCGAGCCGGATCCTGGTCAAGTATATAAATTTTATGCCTCGATACGCACATAAATCACCAATCAACACATGTAATACACTACAGATTGCGCAACTCAGCATGCATCGATACAAGACAATGCTCAATAATACTAAAATACTCACCCAAGTGCACTAATCATTTTTTGTAAACTAATCAACAGGCTCAACCAGTTCAAATCATGGCTGACGATAAGAAAGCGCTGTCAGACCAAAGCAAATCCTCGCAGGAAGGCGACTCACATGATGGTGATGTGGAAGCAATCGATGAAGCAACAGTCGTTACCGAGACACTCAATGTACCACCCACGGTACAGAGACCACGCACCAGATCACCATCACCAAACAGGTAGCCATCATAAAAATCTTAGTGTCATTTTCATTACGTAAAATCTCTTCCATCAGGGTCACGGGCAACGCGATATCTCCTTAAACGCTAATTATATCGTTGTCTTCAAAAATCTGCGAGATCGCGCGCAAATTCAGCACCTAGCCCGTCAGGTATGTCCCGAGCATCCGCGATTTTTGCAGGAGGTATATTTCGATGCAACGGCTGCACCGCACGGCTATCTATTATTCGACTTGGAACAATCGATGCCTGATAATTGTCGATTTCGCGCCTGTATATTTCCCGATGACCAATACCATTACGTTTACGTGCCTCAAAAAGCGATAATCGTTCGCGATGCGACGCGCGATGTACCAGTAATGCGCTTGTAATGGCGTTGCGCGGACCTCTCGATAAAGAGCAAATAATTATATTGCAAGCGCTGTGTTATCTGAAGCAAGAGCAACGACGTGCAATTTTGCGCAAAGCGGATGTAGCGCTCGTACGCTGTATATGCGAGTGTCCTCTAAACGTTTTACAGGGAAACGTGAGTCTGAACAACGTGCAAAAGAATCATCTTCGGGGGCATGCGACAATTCTTCGACGGCTAGCCGCCAAAAAGGTATATAGGAGCGGTAAGAGGATGATCATCGTCGAGCACTGTGTCGGATTTCTCAAGTAGCTTCTTGTGCCTGTCTTGGCCTACACGAGCTATGGAATATGTCAGAAAGATGGTACTTATACCTCATGGTAACATACATCGTCTCGCTGGACTCGCCACTACTGCTGCTACCACTACTACTACTACTAGTGCAGACCCGTTGCCTTCCGTACAGACTACCGGTACGCCATTATCGCGCCTTGACTCTGAGCTGAGTGAAATTCTGAACTCTCACTCGTATAAGAGCGAGAGAGAGAAATGGATAGCGTACCAGCAGGTTTTACAGCGTTATCTTCATATGGTCGAGTACGATAATGCAGTACAGAATATTTCATCAAAACGAAAAATAGCAATACTCGATAGTCACGAGAATAAATCCGACGACGTTTTAATGAACAAAGTTAAATCTCGACTCAATGACACACTTATTATCGATAGCGTACCAAAAAATTCAAATCTAAAGCAATATCGTTGCTTCGCAATTTGCATCGCAGGGCCGTTGGTAAAAAAATGACATGGGATCGTAATGGTGTTGTTTCCATAGACGGTAGAAGAATTTCAAATTCCAATATCGTTGATCTTGTTAACGATGCTATGCGAGCTAGGAAACGCGAGAAACCCATCGGACGATCTCACTTTGCCAAACTCCTGCGAGCGATACAGATGCCACGCAAATTTATCGGCAATCCTGAGTTACTACACGAGCCTACACCTACATCATCCTCGACACCGCAACGGCGTCTTATTTTACCACGCGAAAGCGATAGTAGCAGCAGCAACAGCAGCAACAGTAGCAACAACAACGAGGCCGAGACCGCACACTCAAACAGAGATTTAATACTCACGGCTGAAAACGACATCATCGAGAGGGAGGAGGGGGATGAAGAAGAGGACGAACAATTGCAAAACATCGCGCAAGTAGAATATCGATCTCGCGCACTGTTAGAAAAGAAAAAGAAAAAGAATCCATTTAACTGGTCATCGTTAAAATTATGAAAATTCTTCAAAAAATCTATTATGACACCACTCATCCTGCGTCCTATTCTCGAGCAAAAAATTTGGCCCAGGTGGATCGAAGAGTAGCGCGAAAAAATATTTTACCATGGCTCGAGACACAGGATTCATATAACATGCATCGTCTCGTGCGACTACGATTTCCCCGTCGTATGTACAACGTGAGTAATATAGACGATGTATGGGAAGCTGATTTAGCTGATCTTCGCTCGATAGCCATGTACAACGATGGGTACGCATATCTGCTTGTTGTTATCGACGTGTTGAGCAAATACGCGTGGGTCGAGGCCTTGCGTGACAAAACGAGTGCAAGTGTTGCCCGCGGTCTCACACGCATACTTGCACGCAGTAACAATCATCGCCTGCAGCAATTGCAAACTGATCGAGGCAAAGAATTTATCGGCACTCCATTTCAGCAAATTCTCAAGAAAAAAAATATCGATTTTCGCGCTGCTCGTAACCCTGATATAAAAGCCTCGATTGCCGAACGCTTTAATCGAACAATAAAAGAGCGAATGTGGCGCTACTTTACATACACGCGAAATAAGCGTTACATCGATGTTTTTCAAAATTTTTTATATGCTTATAATCACACTAGACATAGCGGAACGCGTATTCCTCCGAGCGAAGTAACCTTCGAATACGTCTCTATAGCCCGAGACAATTTAGCACGGCGTTACGAGCGTAATGCGAAAAAAATTAAAAAGCCTAAATACAGCGTCGGTGACTTGGTACGTATCAGTACAGCTAAAGCAGCTTTCGTGAAAGGATATTAGCGTGGTTGGAGTACCGAATCATTCAAGATTCAACGAATATCAGTGAATCAAGAACCATTTGTGTATATTTTACACGATCTGAATAACGAGACTATCGACGGTATTTTCTACGAGGCAGAATTATCGCGAGTACGAGTACCTCCGTCATCTGAGAAGACGAAAGAGAAGTAGAAGAGGACAAAGAGGAAGAACGCACGGAATCACCGTCCCTGATAAATATGAGCTCCAGCGATAGCTCTTTTTTTGTCGTACTACCGAGCGAGAGTAGTATGCAGTTTTTTCCGAATAATACGACGAAAAATTTATTACAAAACTACGGCGTCAGACACGTTTGCACGGAGAACGGTCTGTTTCTCTTGTGGAAATTGATTATCCGATGACTCTTTTACATGTTCCTACTGTAGGAAATCTCGTAACTTTTGAGGATGGTGATTATGATTTATCGGGTTTAAATCTTTTAACACGGAGACGCTCTGATAAAGACCAAGTTCCACCTGGTGTATATCGCTCTATAGACGATCTTTTGGAGAGTATAAATAAGCTACCTCACGTGGCCGGTCATTTGCGCTTTAAATCGCTTCCGAGCGGGCAGATCGAAGTGGCCCGCATATGCGACGATCTACGATACCATGACTTTCGCGTATTACCCGCTATCGCGAGGCTCTTCGGATTCTCGGAAGAGGCTTGTAGGTCTGTAATGATAGAGCCGCATTGCGAATACACAGGGTCGAGGCTAGCATCTCTCACCGGTGCTATACCAGGTAGCATGTTTCTATACACAGATATCTGCTAGAGCTATATTACAGGCGATGTACAAACACCCCTCTTACGAGTTGTCCCCATTGATACTGATGACTGTCAGTATGGTTCGATAAAATATATATCGTTTTCAACGCCACGATATATACCTTTCTTGCGCAATAATTTACACACTATCGAGATCGATATAAGAGACGAATTTGGGGATCGTATATCATTCGAGCAGGGAACGTTCACTGTGACACTACATTTCAAAAGGTCCCACGATTGATTACATCGCTATGGATGATATTGACAGTGTGCAGCACGTATGGGGCCGTCGCGGGTACGGCGGTATTAGCCATGTCTATATCGGAACACCTAATCAACGACGACACGGTATCGGTAGCTTTCTCGGGGGCCTGTTTCGTCGAGTATTACCACTTTTAAAGAAGGGCGCTGAAGCAGTTGGTAAAGAGGCATTGCGCGCTTGTGTAAACGTAGCCGGTGATATCCTCGATAGAAATATAGCTGTGAAAGATGCTATTCGCGAGAGAGTGAGAGAATCAGGCAGTAATCTCAAACGCAAAGCCTCTGAAAAAATTGACACTCTCATGCGGGGGTCTGGTTATAAAAAGCGCAAAATTTCGCGAACTCCTTATTTATCGGACGAACGTAAACCACGACGTATCTCCCGTGAGAATAAAAGTGTAATAAAGAGAAAAGTAATAAAAAAGAAGACGAATAATAAGAACGATAAGAAGAAGAAGAAGACTCGTCAACGAACAGTTGCAGATATTTTTGGATAGCTGAAACAAGATTGCTTTTCTACATGCGCACTCGTGCGAGTGTCTTGAATCGGAACTTGAATTATTTTCACTTCGACCGACGCAAACTACTATCGAAGGCTCCAATTGGGTGTATTACAAACCAATATCTTCGCTAACAGATGATTCACCGATTAAATTTGTTATTCCTGGACAGTGTGATGAGTCTATCGATCTCGCGCATACTATGCTTAGTCTGAGAGTGAAAATAACATTTCCTACTGCGGAAAATACCGCGGGTACAGCATCGAAAGTAAGTGCCGGCCCTGTCAACAATCTCTTGCATTCTATGTTTTATCAGGTGGATGTATACCTGAATCAAAAATTAATTTCACCTCTAAATAATGCCTACGCTTATCGAGCGTACATAGAAACACTTTTGAATAACGGTCCAGCAGCAAAAAATTCGCATCTTACGAGTGTTCTCTGGTACGACGATACCCCTGGAAAAATAGATGACATAACATCGGAAAATACGGGTCTTGTGAAGAGAAAATAATTTTTAAATGCCGAGAAAACTGTAGGCTTGCTCGGTCATCTGCACTGCGATATATTCAATCAGGAACGGTTCCTATTAAATGGCGTCGAGATGCGACTACGGTTGGTGCGGTCTAGAGATTTATTTTTTCTTGCGGGCGATAGAAAGAATGGTCAATGTGGCTTAAAGATTCTCGAGACATCGCTTCTTGTTCGTAGAACAAAAATAGCTCCTGGTATGCTGCTCTCGCATGCAAGAACTCTGGCAAAATCTACGGCTAAATACTCTCTCACAATAGTTGAGGTAAAAGCCGTTTTAATACACTCCGATGTTCATGGAGAGACTAATGATAATATCATGTTCGGTCAATTGTCGAAGCGTATAATTATCGGCTTTGTCGATAACAAAGCGTTTAACCGCGACTTCAGTATGAATCCATTGTTATACCAGTACCGCGTAATCGGATTCTTCAGTATTCGGTATAATATTTTAAAGTTATCAGGAGTACAAATTGAAAATGCGGGATTTTTTTCTATTTTTGAACGTTTATTCTGAAAAAATGGTAACAAATGAATTATTCAAAGTATTGTCCATCGCTAGCCACAACTTTTTCCCATCTTTCTGGCAATTTACGGATACCGTCGCGAAAAAATTCGGCCGGCTTGGCTGCTATCCAGTCATCGACCCATTTTTGGGCTTCTTCGTTAGAATGGAAGCGCTGGTCAGCTAGGCCATGTGTCATCGATCGGAAAAGGTGGTAATCGGAAGGAGCAATATCTGGGCTATACGGCGGATGGGGTAAGACTTCCCATTTCAGCGTTTGTAGGTATGTTTTGACCGACGCTGCAACATGTGGCCGAGCGTTGTCATGTTGCAAAATTACTTTGTCGTGTCTTTGCTCGTATTGTGGCCGTTTTTCTTTGAGTGCGCGGCTCAAACGCATCAATTGAGTTCGGTATAGTGCTCCTGTGATGGTTTCGTTCGATTTCAATAGCTCATAATACACCACACCCAGCTGGTCCCACCAAATACAGAGCATGAGCTTGGCGCCGTGAATATTTGGTTTGGCCGTCGATGATGATGCATGGCCGGGGTAACCATATGATTTTTTGCGCTTCGGGTTATCGTAATGGATCCACTTTTCATCACCAGTGACAATGCGATGCAAAAAACCCTTCCGTTTTTGCCGTTCGAGCAGCAGTTCGCATGCAAAAAAACGGCGCTCGACGTCTCTCGGCTTCAGCTCATACGGCACCCAATGTCCTTGCTTTTGGATCATTCCGAGGGCTTTTATACGATGGGAAATGGCTTGTTGTGTCACTCCCAATGAATCTGCGAGCTCTTGTTGAGTTTGACACGAGTCTTCATTGAGTATTGCCTCCAATTCAGCATTCTCAAACTTTTTCACTTGGCCCGGCCGCTCTTTGTCCTCAACGTCAAAATCACCACTTCTAAACCGCACAAACCATCTCTCGCACGTTGAAACCGATGGAACATGACTCGGATAAGCCTCGGAGACCAATCGATGTGCTTCAGCAGCACTTTTCTTCAAATTAAAGAAGTAAATTAAAACTTCCCGCAAATGCTGTTTTGTTGGCACGAAACTCGACATATTGAGAGCTCAAAAAAACTATGAATTTGACACTGCGACAAATTGACACATACTGAAAATTAAAGCTATAAGACGTAGCTTTGACATGAACATAGTCACAGTACTGCCTGATGCGTATAGCGTTAGTAACGCCATCTGTTATCAAACCCGCATTTTCAATTTGTACCCCTGATATTATACCGATTACCGAGTTATCCAATACCGATGTTGCCCAGCGCAGAGGTAGACCCCACAGCTGGATTAGCCGCAGCCGTAGGGGACATCGTTCACGAAGCGGGCAGGGCGCTATTTGGGCTCTCGCCGTCGGGGCGAATCCTTTCGACCAGACAAGGGGCCCTGGCGGACCGACTGACGGCCCAGTTTGGCGTAAACCCACGTAGGGGTGCGTCATTCGGGGATTTCGACAGCGACGCTAGCGACGACTTGTTTAATATGGCCACTGGCGAGCAAACGCTCGAGCACATCACCGAGGACATGGGTGAACGGGAAATGGAAAATATGCGAACTATAGATCGCGTAGGTTTTTCAGCAGCTACCGGTACGACAGCCCGGTCGGTACCAGCAAGAGTACGCGATCGGTTGGAAGCGGTCGACCGAAGCCAACGCGAGTTGGGAAGCGCTCGACGCCAGTGCGAGAGGCTGCAGCGCGAGCACGATCGAGGCCAACGCGAACTCGATCGCGAACTCAGGGAGGCCGAAACACCGTCAGCAAGACGGAATTTGGCAGATACGCTAAACGAGGTTGGAGCAGACGAATACGAACTCATCCACTCCTTACGAGCGCGAATTGCCGAGCTCCAGCGACGGTTAGGAGGAGCAGGGATGGAGGACATTCCGCCGCCCGCACAGCCCCCGAGACGCACGCGATTCGAGGAGACGCAGAGGCTCTCAAATATGCTCAGCCTCAGTCTCGGTATAAAAATGGTAAAAACGTTCGACTGCAAGGATTCGAAGGCGCTGCCGCTCCTCTTAAAATCCTGCGAGACAATATTCCGCAGGGTCGCAGAGGAGGAGCATGACACCCTCCTGGAGTTGATAGTCATGAGTAAGCTTGCGGGTGCGGCAGCAAGACACCTGCAGCACAAAACCATAAATACCATGGCGCATCTCAGGAGCGAGTTGGAAGCGTTGTACGGACAACGGAAGTCCCTGGCCGCGCTGCAAATGGAGTTCAGCTCCCTTCGGCAGGGACAGAACGAGGACATCGCCACCTACGCGGCAAGGACGGAGAGGATCACGGTAGACATCGCCGAAATACTCTGCGAACCATTGCAAACAGAGGATCAAAAGATCACCGTCGAGAGCGTCACACGACGAAGCGCACAGGCCAACTTCGAAAACGGCCTGCACGGCCAGGTGCAAGTGCTGGTGCGTGCTAGAAATTACCAAACGCTGCATGACTCTGTGGCAGGGGCCATAGAGATCACCAACATAGTGCAGCCAAAGAGAGGGGTAGGTGGAGCAATAAGCCACCCTAGAAGGTCCCAAGGTGCACCATCCCGGCAGAGCGAGAATTATTTTACCTGCGGGAAGCCAGGGCACGTGGCTCGAGACTGCACCCGCAGATCGGGAAGAGTAAGCCTACCGATGCCTAGCGAGAATACATCCATTCACAACGTTGACGTCGTGTGCAACTATTACCAAAAAAGGGGCCACATGTGGAAAGACTGCAGGAAAAGATTGTCGCAGAACAAGAGCGATTCTGCCCAGTCTTCGCAGCATCCCCAACGTCCAAGGGACTCAGGGGGCAAGAATGAAAGGTCCACGGTAAATGCAGGTGCAGGTCGTTCGAATACCGATCCCAGCCCGCTGGGAACGATGAGAATAAATACACTCACGGCCCAGCAGAGACCCGCGCGCAGGAGGAAAACGACGCAGCAGTTATTGCAGGTAACGCTGCCGGCGTCCAGCGCTACGGCCAGCGACTTCGATATCGTTGCACCGTTAGCCACGACCGGGGTACTCACCCTTAAAGCGGACACAGGGGCTCAGTGCAGCATATTGAAGGAGGAATGCCTCAAGCCGGAAACCATGGTGAGCAGGGGCTCGGTGGAACTGCAGGGTGTGGCAGGTGAAAAATTCACCCCCGTCGGTATAGCGAAAATTGTGCTGGAAACACCGGCACTAAACGTGGAACATTGGTTCTACATAGTCCCAAATAATGTGCCGCTAGGGGTCAACGGGCTGTTAGGCATGGATTTCATCAAGCACCACAAGGCCGATATCTTGCACGGAGAGATGCTGAAACTGTACGGGCACTGCATGTTGCTGCTGGATAGCACGACGAGGGTATCTCTGCCGCCACGCAGCGAGACAGTCACCCAAACTCGAGCCGCTGAGGAAGCTGCAGTAAGTCAAGCGGCCGAGGCGGCCGCTATGGAGGTATGCGCCGTCAGCACAGAGCGAGGGGCCGACCGCCTCGCACGATTAGCCAAGGAGCTTGATACGACAAACCCTAACGAGGAAGAGCGCAAAGAGCTAGACAAAATCACATGCGAATACAAAGACGTGTTCCACCTACCAGGGGATAGGCTGCCGTGCACGCCTATGGTAGAACATATGATACCCCTCAAGGATGGGGTGCAGCCCATTAAGGTACACCCATACAGGCTGCCCGAGACCCACAAGAGAGAAGTCGAGAGGCAGACCCACGAAATGCTTGAGGAAGGCATTGTCCAACCTAGCCGGAGTCAATGGAACGCACCGCTGCTGGTTGTAGCGAAGAAACCTGACGCAGCCGGAGTGAGAAAAATGCGCGTAGTAGTGGACTTTCGGAAGCTGAACGAAGCCACCATCGCAGACTCGTACCCACTGCCTAATATCACCGAGATATTGGACCAGCTGGGAAGGGCCCGATACTATACGACCTTGGATCTCGCCACTGGATTTCATCAAATCATGATGGGAAAGCAAGACAAGGAAAAGACCGCATTTTCCACACCACAGGGCCATTTTGAGACTCAAAAACGCTCCACCGACTCTCAAGAGGTTGATGAACTCTGCGCTGGCAGGACTACAGGGCGTCAAATGCTATGTGTACTTAGACGACATAGTAATTCACGGCAAGACCTTCAAGGAGCACAATGACAGGTTGCGAGAGGTACTGCAGCGGCTAAGAGAAGCCAGATTAGCAGTGCAACCAAGCAAGTGCCAGTTCCTGCGCAAGGAAACGCATTACCTTGGCCACATCATATCCGAAGAGGGCGTACGTGCTGATCCGCAGAAGCTGGAAGCAGTAAGGGAATTTCCAGTACCGAGAGATATAAAAGGAGTACAATCTTTCCTCGGACTAGCTGGCTACTACCGGAAATTCATCAAAGACAGAAAGGGGTTAAATTCGAGTGGACCGCAGTAAGAGATGCTGCCTTCGAAGAACTGAAGACAGCCCTTACCACAGCACTGATACTGCAGTATCCAGACTTCACGAAGCCATTTGTTGTAACGACAGATACCTCAGACACGGCGCTCGGCGCAATCTTATCGCAAGGCAAGATCGGGGACGATTTGCCCATATGTTACGCGAGCCGCACCATGTCAAAGGCCGAGCTCAATTATACAACAACGGAAAAAGAGCTACTCGCCATAATTTGGGCTCTCGCTCAATTTCGACCATATATTTATGGTACACGTTTTACGGTAGTGACGGACCACCAATCGCTAACCTGGCTGTTCGGAGTAAAGGACCCAGGTTCGAGATTAATGCGTTGGAAAATTAAATTGGCCGATTACGAATTTAACGTTGAATATAAGGCCGGAAAGCGTAATACGAACGCCGATGCGTTAAGCCGTATATTCGCTACTACGAGGACCCAAGCGAGAGCTAAGAACGAAGTCCGTGAGTCGGAAGAGGACAGCACGATGGCGCAACTCGGCACAGCGAATGACCGCACAAAGCGGAGAGCCGAAGATACCCCTTACAGCCATGGCAGCTCGTCGGAACGAAAGATCGAGCTTGCCCACGAGACGGTAAAGGACAGCATGCGCCCGGGTACGGACAGCTGCACAAAGCGGAGAGCCGAGAATACCCCGGGCCAGCCCAGCAATGAGGCAGAGCGAGAGAAAGCGCCTGCTAATGCTACAGACAATGATAGAGAGATACGCAGCGTGCATGCAGATCGCTCTACTGAACCCCACAGCCCCGCCGAAAAGCCGTGCGGTCGGGGAAGGGGCAGACCACGCAAGCTATCTACGCAAGACACTGGTAAGACTGCGAGCACCGCTGACAAGGACGGAGCGGACCCAGCATAGCATGGCGGACCCGCGAAGCGCGGAAGGCCGCGAAAAGCAACCGTTGCAAGGCCGCTCGAAACAGAGAGCGACCCAACGGCAGAGCTACCGTCGGGCACACCGAGTAACGAAACTGCGGACATAGCACCGCAAAGGCCTGCTGAGGAAGCGAGGCGCGGCGGGGCCCGTAGCCCACGAACTTCCAGCAGCACGGACGAAGACAGCATTAATAAAAAGTATAGCGACTGCCACAGTGGCGTAGCCATTCCTTCTGCCGATGACCGCCTGACAATAATTAAAGAATACCACGACACCCCCATAGGAGGGCACCAGGGTATATGGCGTACATTGCATCGGATCCGGACAAAGTACGACTGGCCCGGCCTGAGAAGGGATTTGGAAAATTACATATCGTCCTGCGAATCCTGCCAAAGGAATAAAATCAGGAAAAGGGAACGAGTGCCGATGGTGGTAACCGACACCCCATCGAGGTCCTTTGAGAAGGTAGTGGCCGACATCGTAGGACCGCTACCAGAAAGCGTATCTGGGAAAAAATATATACTTACCATCCAGGACGCGCTCACGAAATACAGTGCAGCGATATCACTGCCGAACCAAGAGGCTTCGACAGTCGCTAGAGCACTAGTAGAAGAATTAATCTGCTGGCACGAAACGCCGGAAATAATATTATCAGATCAGGGTACGAACTTCCTCAGCTCGACCTTCAAAGAGATGTGTCGACTGCTGCGAATTAAAAAAATACAAACTACGGCCTATCATCCCGAATCGAACGGCGCTTTGGAGAGGTCACATCGCACCCTTGCTGAGCACCTAAAAAATTTCATAGATGAGGATCAGGGAAATTGGGACCAGTGGCTGCCGTACGCAATGTTTACGTACAATACCACTCCGCATACGGGGACCGGACTGTCTCCCCACGTGTTGGTGTACGAATGCGAGGCTGAATTGCTGACCGCCGTCAAACAGGAGCCTCGCAGCACCTATGCCTACGATGATTACGTCCACGAGCTACGTGAGCGGTTACGCGCCGCATGGACAGTAGCACGCGGTAACCTAGAAGTCGCGAAAAGGAGGTCAAAGAATACGTATGACCAAGGCGCACAGGTGCAGGAGTACCGCATCGGCGAACGCGTACTCCTCCGTGACGAGACGGTGTGCAGGGGGCGGTCAGCCAAGCTGACCCCGAAGTGGACGGGACCTCACGAAATAGTAGAAAAGAGGCCTCCCGTCAATTACGTCATCCGAAAGGGACGAAAAAGTCAGGCAGTGCATGCAAACCGTCTGAAGCTCTTTATCGAGCACTAAGAAATATATGAAAGTACGCATTCACCCGGAAACACGAGTTTGAACGTTTCCAATCCTCATTCCAGGTGGATCACGGCAACCAGCGGAGCAACGGAGACCGATATACACGCTTCAGACTACGTTATCAGTACCTTCGACAACAATCCAAGCCTCTACTTCGAGGACGTCGGAAGCCTCGCAATCGTACAATCCACCTGGCGGCTGGTCGTCAGGTTAGATGTCACGGCCTTATTACACCTAGAAGCTTACGCAAGCAAAAACCTGGAACGTATACTGGAATTATGCAGCCAGGACGTCCACGGAAATGACTTATGCTCCGTCATTGCCGATTCGGTCTCGAGAATGCAGGAAAAAATTTACACAGGAGTGGTGACCATCTACGACCTCCTCGGTACACGTCCCCTTCGGGAGCGCAGAGGACTGATCAACGGATTGGGAAGCATCATCAAAGCCATAACCGGAAACATGGATGCTGCCGATGCGCGGAAGTTGCACGAGGAAATAACCCATATACAAGCCTCGCAACAGACTCTCCAAGAGAGACTGAAAAAACAGGTGCAAGTGGTAAGGACCACCCTGAGCATGTTAAATGAGAGTGCGCACCACATCCAGGTCAACAAGCAAGCCCTGCTGACCCTGGTAATGCACATCAAACATACACTCAACAGCCAGCTATACGGCGTAGAGAGACGCCAACGCCTGGACGAGAGTTTGACTGCAATCAGCATAGCGGTAGATTCTTTACTAGGCGATGTTCGAGAATCATCGCACATGATAGCAAAGATAGCCGAAGGCTCCACAGCAGGTATACCCCTGCCCCCGAGAACAATGACGGGTTACCTCGCTAACGCTGTGACTCACCAACCACCGGGCACCAGTTTCCCTGTTGCTGTAGAGCACTACCAAGCGTCAGCACTTATGCGACTGGCTGACCTAAAGGCCTACAGCGAGGGTAACACGCTAGTACTCGTGCTCGATATACCGTTGATCGGGCAACAACGGTACAGTATACAGAGGGCTTACTCCATACTAACAAAAGCAAGCGATGGAAAATATTACTACTTGGAAACGACGGGTAATCCAGTAGTAGTCAACGCAGAAAGTCACAACTATCTGCAGATGACTAAGGAGGACTTACGAAACTGCAAAACTGTTAACAAACTGTACATTTGCCCTTCGAAACACCCATCCATTCTGCTCCTGGAAGACACCCCCTGCGAGGTGTTGATCTACGCCAAGATCACCCAGGACTACGGTAAGAACTGCGCCAAAAGAGAAATTCGGCTAATCCGTACCCACCTCATGCCCCTGCAACAGCCGGGGCTGTGGATTTACGTCACACCGACCTTTGAGGCCATCAGCGTCACTTGCAACAAAAAACCGCTCCAACACGAAATTTTGAGTAAATCGGGAATACTGGCTTTGATAGGCGAATGTACTGTAACCGCCCCAACTTTCAGTGTTAAAACAACAGGACAAACATCGCAGATCATCCAGAAGAATTACCTTCCCCCATACGACCTAAATTTGAAGGAAATAGGAGCCCAGACGCTTCTTACCCAGTCACAGAGGAAATTACACTAGGAAGTGTACTGCAAAATCCAAAGGAGCTACAGAAACTCAAGGATCAATCAGAGATGACTCTCGACACCCTCGACGTCAGCGAAACCGGGACGCCTCTCCACATAATTAACCTGTATACGATGAGTGCAATAGCACCAATAGCCTTGGTCGGCATCCTTCTGTTCAAATGTTATAGGTACATACGGAACCGGACACCGACAAGGACAACCGAGGCAGCGACTCCGGCAGCAGCCGAGGTGAACGTAAATCTAGAGCCACTTGGACGACAACAGCCACAGGAGCAACCGCGATCCGAGCGTACCAGGGCTTGGGAAACTCGCCCCGTCAGCCGAGTGCGATGGCCAGATCGACCATGAAGAAAAAATAGCAAAAGAAAAATTGTCAAATGATAGAAATTATTATGTATTATGCCTGCTATATTGTCCGATATAGAGAATATCATTGTAAGAGAAAATACAGGAACCAATCGAAGAAAAATTTTATAGAGGAAAAATTTTTCTTTTTAAGGGGGGAGGGATGTTGTACCGCGAACTAATTATTTGCACATTATTTCGCCATTGTCCTTCTTTCGTGAGGACCGCTCACCAAAGTAGAACAATGTGCAAACGTAAGCATCGAGCTGCCCGCCATGACCGCAATGAGCTCGAGCTTGGGATTTGCAAGCTAAGATTATTATGAAATTATTACGAATCCATTCGACACTCGATTTCGGTCAATGGGGCAAATTAACTGCTTTGCCGAAATCAGTCTACAGTTGGACATCAACCTGAACGGTTGATCGCGAATGATAAATTCGAACGGTGGATTCACACGCGAGAGGTTGGTTCCTCGTACGGTCTCGTAACCACAGTATTATTGTATTAAACTCTTTTTACTTTTAAATAGACAACGGGAAGTAGCCGTTGCCTATAATAAACATTTCAATTTTTACATAAATTCACGTCTACACGAATTACTCGAGTTTCCACTCCTAATCGGCAAACGATCCCTAAATAATAACTTTTTAATATTATTCCGATTACCGAGTTATCCAATAACGCGGTACCGGCATAACAAAGCATATGCAAACTTGCGTGTAATTTCACGAAAATCAAGACGTATACACGCGGTCACGAGAAGGCCATACTTTTTTGCGATGTCATGAGTCGTTAAATTTCCAACCTGGAGGATGAGGAGGGCGCTTCATCGTACACATTTATGCCGAAATCTTTGCGAAAATGCTTCAGACACGCTATGATAAACGATGCAGCATCTTCGCATTGTGCAATGCGCCAGGCTTTCTAAATAAAAAATTGGCTTTGCGGACACTCGTTTAAGGGGTTATACGCAGTTATGATTTTCAAAAAATCGATTTTTTATTGCATTTTTGTAATGTACATATATTCCAAAGTATACACACAAAATTTCAAGTCGATCCAAGCAATACTTTCGGAGTTATACCTATACATGTAGAGACGCCTCGGCGCGTTTGAAAGTAGGTGGGGCAGAGGCTCAAGCGACAACTGTTTACCTGGACCGTTGCTCCTTTTATATACCTGTGTATTGTATTCTTATACATTGTGTAAGAGTGTTGTAGTGTTTTCCAATTTACGAAGACCTCAGCAGCGAGACATTATTGGAACGATGTGTAGGTGGCTTTACACAAAATAATAACGAGAGTTACAACCAAATCATCTGGAAAATTACGCCGCAAATCATTCCGAGTGGCTCAAAAATTGTTGAAATGGCCGCAAATATCGCCGCCGGTATGTTTAATGAAGGTTGAATTTCACTTTTGTACCATATGAATGCATTGGGACTGTCTTTGGGGCCCAATGCGCATGCATATGTACAAAAGGAGGACAAAGAGCGCGTTACGCTATCCGAGCGCAGAGCGCACGAAGCGACACGAGAGGGAAGGATAGCTCGAAGACAGCACCAAATTGAATTGCTGGAGGCTGCTGAAGGAATGAAGGGTTTATTATATAGCCCTGGAATAGACGACACCATGTAAGTTGAAAAATATTTTTTTTTTCTATGTGTGAACCGGTTTTGAAACTTTAAACGCGTTTTTCTCAAAACAGCATTTTCCAAGTCGGTGTACACGATATCTCAAAAACGGCTTGTTCGATCGGTCTAAAATTTTAACACAATCTTCTTAGATACATTTTCTAGTAATTAATCGTACCTTTTGTCAATCCGAAACTTATTTTCTATTTTATGAACCATTTAAGGCCAAATTTTACATAAAAAATCGAAACCATTTTTTTGAGAAGCCGCCATTTTGTGAAAATTCAATATTTTGATTAGCCGAACGATTAATTACTAGATAATCTAATATATTAACGAAATTTGTTTGGTTTTTTGATTTCAGATAATCCAATCTTGAGTTACGATGTACACCGTAAATCGTCTTTTTTTAGAGGAGGTTCCGGAAATCGCCTGCAGTGCCCTCTATAATCAACATTTTTATAAATAAAAAATTTGTTTACGTTCTTGAAGGATGCTTTTATAACCACAAAAGTGTTCGAATTATTAAATTCAAAAGTCTCTTAAGGATAAATCCTTGAAAAACCATCTTTTTTTTGCCTCATAACTGCGTATAACCCCTTAAACGAGAATCATACATAGATATTTGGTCGGCAGAGGGAGAGGAAGAGAATAAGAAAGAGGAGAAAATTTCACTATGTAGTCCTGACGCGATCGACGATGCTGTGAAATAAATCTACACATATACGTCTATCAAAGTGTATATGTCATCATTTAGTCATTGACTATGTGTTCAGCATGAGCACTAGATAAATCTACGAGAGTCTGCAGTATCTACCACTTTCAACCGTTGGAGTATACCCAGCTGACAGAACTCCTCGTGTATGGTCGTTACCGGCCGGATTCGTAGTTAACACGGATAATTGATAGCTACGGGCTACCACCAATTATACCGCAAGATCTCGCACGGCTACGAAAAAACTGCATGTTCTATCGGTACGGTCTCAAGCAGCTATAGAGTAACACATCGGATGTGTGTGAACAATTTTGTATCGTATTCCGCATCTTATGTCGTGCGGATTCACCATGTCACGATTTAATAATCTCTTTAGCGATAATGTAATTAAAAACGATAGAACAGTACGTGAATATTACAATGCTTTTACCTCTCGACGATAGACCAGTGATAAAACTAAATTAAACGGTGAAGGAACCTCCGAGCGAAGATTACCGTGTTCACAGGGATGTTGCATGTGACGGTAAAAGTGTGTAAAGTGATTTAAATTAAATTTTGATCAATTAGAAACAAATACATCGTCTTATTGTGACGGTTATCTTATAATTATATATCACTTATAATCGACGTCCCTTGCTGTACGGTATCATATTCTGACACCTACTTATGATTCAGATGGGGGTTTGTTATCTTCAAACCCTGTGGTACCAACCAGCAGCATCCTGAGCAGTCAGTCTGCCTTTAACTTCGTGATCGCGCAGTCAAAAACGTATTTTTCGCAATGTATCCTCGTTACGATGCTAGCGGGTGTTCAGAGTCCTCGGTGTTAAAATATACATCGGGTACGATGGCGGCAACGTGGACGAGGACGTCAAGGACCCCGAGCGTCTTGAACCAGACGATGCTCGGTTATGAAAGTGTCCACGCGCGCGCGCGCGCGTTTGTGTGTGTGCGCGCGTGTGCGTTTGTTTATGTGTTTGTGTGTTTGTGTGAGTGAGATAGTGAGAGATAGGAGTTTAAAATGGCCATCGACGGAAGGCGAACGTCAACAACAACAGAGGTAAGTACCTAATTTTATTCCTTTTTTTTATGTATGTGTACACCTTCGCTCCATCCTGCTCTTATCGCTAGTCTTCCTTGTTCACCAGAGTACCCACGCCACCTCACCTTACCATCTCCACGTTACCGACACTGGTTAAGCAGAGTGGGTAGAGCGGCGGTGTAAAATGAGCTGGTGGGGGTAGCCGCGTGGTCGGGGAAGGAGTGGGAATCGGAGTGGGATGGAGCAAAGGTGTACACATACTACTGTGATGGTAAGCTTGGCTAAGATCGAGGGTGGAAATATATTTGGCTGCACGTCATTTATGCAGAATCTGGCTCATATACGGCAGCGGATACGCATCTTTTTTGGAGACCGCGTCAACTTTATGGAAATCGAGACTAAAGCGATAGGTATTATTCGGTTTCTTAATCATTGTAATTGGCGTTGACCAATCACTGCGCGAAGGCTCGATAACGTCAACCTCCAACATTCGGTCGACGTTGGCATTAATAAAGTCCCGCATAATTGGTGTCGCGGGACAGTAACACTGTTTAATCGGCCTTGCGTTGCCGACGTCGATTATGGGGAATATTCGTGGTTACATCCGGCTTACCGCATTTAAAGCAAAACCGAGTTCGTGAGGCCGTACACCCAATGGATAAATAACCCGGCTTCCGGCAGTTCCAACAAATACTTTCGTTCACAGAGGCCACCCGTCTAACTCCCGTTGGACCGGGGTTGCTCGCGGGTTTTGGCGTCGGAGGGGGAGCTTGTTCCGCTGGACTCGGCGGAATCGGAGGACGGGGTGGAACACCCGACGACTCCGAGAGCGACATAAGTGGTGCTCGAAAGGATGCCCCTCCCCCCTTGCCGATGGTCGAAACCGCGATCGATCGAATATTTGCGCGCGCGAAATCTTGAGGCCGCGAGGTTGACGACAACCCTGCGGGTGCATTGTACGCGAGATTCAGGAACAATGAACGCTCCGGTCACGGCGGCGGTTCATAGTATTGCTCCGCCAAATAGCTGCATTCAATGCGCACCGCGAGACGCTCCAATTCCCCGAACGAGTGCACCTCGTGTCGTTGTATCACGACTTGTACCTGTGGCAACATATTGCGATGAGCATAGCTCAGCTGTTCGCAGGCCGAAAAGGGTGATATCACGCAATCCAACAACCCTCGCAAACACGTTAAAAAATCCGACCCTGACTCATCTTCAAGAAAGACAAAAAATCACAAAGTGCGGTCACTCATTACGGAACCACACTAACGGAATACCTGACAGAAAAAACGGCAAACAAAAGAACAGTTCTTCGCCGGTAACGGAAACGAGCGCGCGACCTTCCTGTAATCGCGTTATAAATTCTTCAGCGTCCTCCCCTGCGCCCGCGAACATTTTAAATTTAACTTTCTCATCAATTCGTGAGGGTCCCGAGGCCGGAAACCTCCCCCTCTCAAATGTTGTTGCACGGGGGTGCGTGGTGACGACTAAAAATTAGGAATCGCTCGATCCCCATGCGGGAACGACATCGTTTCTCTAAAATTGATCGTAGGATGGTCGCGAAGGGATAGCGAAGGAGATACCACTCTAGAGCGCAACTCGCTAAGCACCGGTGCACTCCGTGCGGCTATCGGAATTGAAGCTGCGTACGCGTCGCAGGAGGATGATTCGCCGAGTTATCGTCACCCAAAATCCCCGTATGGAATGGATTCGTGTCAACTACTGGAGGGGTGCCACTAAGAGTTTGCATTTCTGACAATAAAGATTTTAATAGGCGTTTAAGCAACTTGAATGACGCACCACCCATGGATAAGCCACGCTCGCGTAACGCAAGTTTGATTGAGTCGTTCCCCATCGTCCCTCTTTCCTCGTCCCGCGAGATTGTTATTCTACGTGAGAAACTGTGCCGTACCACGACCGACTGCACCTACTAGCTGCACCGCTTCACGCAACGCTAGGGCGTCCGATGGTACTTCTAGCGCTAGGATGCGCGTAGCCGACCAAACGCTGTTCGAACGAGATCTCGCGCTCGACCTACACCGATGCTCTCTACACTCGCGACGCGAACCCCACTGACGCCCGACAAGAATTAATAGAATAAAAAAACCCTCACTATTTCAAATGAATACATTAATTTGTCCATTCTATTTCTCCTCGGTGGGCTATAAGTTCCGAGAGCTAACCAAAGGCTCCTCAGTCACCTAGCTACACGGGAGACTGGCTTTATTTACAATTTGCACGTACGGCTTGCTCGTCCGCCTGGCTTGATATGATTTTCAGCTACCGAGAGGCCTCACGCCCGGCTGCCGTGCTATGTAAAATGAATCGCCAAATTTCGTCAGCCCGAAACACAAATTTCTATCGACGTTTGAATTACAATAAGAAATTGTACCAAGGCATTAAATATTAAAATAACAGGTAATAATGCAACAAAAACTCGATCCCAGAAAACACATAAAGTACCGGAAAATAGACTAATAATTATTATGACGATTTCACCGGGAAATCCACGAAAAACAAAATAAATAAATAAAAAAATAACAATCACTAAATAGCTAACTTAACAAATAAAATCAGTAAAGAAATAAATCTCCTGGATACATAATAAAAAAAGGTAAAATTTAATAAGTAAACCAATGAACAAATAGGATAAAATAAATAAATAAATAAATCAATAAAATACATTAAAACGAAAGAAAATGTATGCTCTTAAAAACTAAACCAATGTTCCCGTGTATGAGAACCAACGTCTAATTTCACGAGGCAAATTCAGGCTGGCCAGGCGTTTTCAACAGAGCCACGGCGCGAACCGTGCTATCGCTCGGTGCAACAAATGGAAAGAAGAATAAACGTAACGTTACCTCGCCGCTCGATATCCTTCAATTCCTTCTTTTCACGAAACGGATCTTGCCTCCCTCCAAGCACGGTAACGTTTGTCTTTTATCTTTCTCTCCATCCGACCTTTTTCGGTTTACCTCTAATTTCCAACGTATTTCCTTTTCTAAATTTTTCACCAACACGAATAAATGAATATTAATTCAGCACTAGAAATGCACTACCAGATATCCCCACGTCATGTTACTAATACTGACCTCTCATCACGATAACGATCTCTCCTCGAGAAAGAATACAAACAAAAATGATTTATTTTCTTTGAGAATAGCGATGCGCGCGATAGTTGATCTCAAGGGAAAATGGTAGGCCCACCCGGTCAACAGCCTGGCAGCGAGGCTCCCACACCCTTGCTTACCTGTGTGTGTGACGCTTCGCACCTCGCTAATTGGTCGAAGCTCAACACAACTACCTAGCCACTCCCGATTAACTGGACGACACCTCGTCTATGCGATACCCGAGGAAATAGACTCACTATTTTCCCGTTCTCTAGCTTAAGCATCACTCGATCATCGGAAATCAAAAAATCAAATTGATTTTATTAGTTTATGAGTTTCCCCAGGTAACGCTGTCGAGTTTTTTTATTGATTTTTCAATTTTTGGTAACACTGGAAAGTCAAAAACGAAATTTTCGCTTGAAAAATCAGCAAATTTATTATTGTGAAATAAAAATGAACAACAAATTTTTTAAAAACTTGACAGCGTTACCTCGTGAATTATACAAAGAAAGAGTGTACCAAGTTTGAAAAGGATTGGTGCAAAAGATTTTCAAACACAGCCGTCACCGACTTTGAAAACGTGATGTGTGGGAAAATCGCTTTAAAGTTTCGCAAAGGAGCGGAGCGACTCAGAGCCTCGGTTGGTTAAAATTCCATATCTTTGTTAGTTTTGCCCCAATTGCTCTAAAAATTTGATACAACATTCTTGAGATGTTGTACGTTCATAAAATAATATTTTTTAAAAATGCAAAAAAAAGTTTTAAGACCATACTCCGCCCTTAATAAATAGGGACACCAACCACCAATAAATTGGGAAAAAAAAGTTTCAAGACCATACCCCGCCCTTAATAAATAGGGACACCAGCCACCAATAAATTGGGCATGGGACACAATAAACGTACAAGCAATAAATGAATAAATACCAATGGGAATCCTACACCAATTTCCCCCAAAAAGAAAAAAAAATTAGAATTTATAAAAAAAAAGTCTAATTAAATGCGAGTGTTGAGATTTTTGGCTAGCGGGAGCGAAACACCTGATGTTCAATTATTTTATAATAACGCCTCACGTTGGGCCCCAAATTTGTAACCAATATTTCCAACTCAACCAATTCTAGCCCTTCAATATATATATTGTAACCAACTCTTCCAACTTAACTAGACCCACCTCTTGCGGATGGTTACAAAAGCCCGTGCTCCAAGGTGCTGGGTGCGAGTTCCGAGAAATAAATTATTTCCCGAGACAATTTTATTTCGTACGCGGAATACACGGCGCTAGCTCGGCTTCGCTGCCGCCTTGGTGATTGGTAGAGGGGATGAGTTAGTCGAAGGTTTCTCGCGAATAATATCTCAATACGGCAATTAGGAAATGAAAAATATAATAAACAATTTATTGCAGTTGATAAACCAAAAATTCACCAAGAGCCAAGTGGTTACGCTCGGAAGCACGGTCGGGAAACGACAAGTTGCAGCGTGCTAGATTCCCATCAATTCAATCTTCCTTAAAATATTTAACAAAATCCTTCGGACTGGTGACAACAATACATCCTTTCACGCTATACTCCACTCACAGTCGTTCGCTCTTACTATTGGCCTGGTACGCCCGGAACCAAAATAAAATAACATATAATTAATATAGCTAAAAATAATAAAGCTAACAGAAAATATAATAAACAATGAAATTTCCGGAAAAGCACCATAAATGAATAGCTGAAACTAATTAAATGACACCAAATAAATTAATTGGATGAAATAAAACAGAATAAATAAATCAGTATAAATACAACAGAATAAATAAACCAGACTAAATAAATCAGAATAAATAAAACAGGAACAGTTAATTAAATATCACGAGTAACCCCAGGACCAATTTATACTTCAGACAAGCAATCTCGCAACCATTCACACACCACGATTCGAACGATACCCTACTGGTCTCTAACGTACTGTCCTAAAGTCGCGGATGCCTCGCTTACACACGATATATTGCTCTCGACCACCTCACACCCATCCCGCATAGTGAACTCTCAGCGCGCTCAACTTTACAATAATAAAATATTAAAATAATGAATAAATGTAACTCTTTCGGCGATCCTTTAATTCTCGGGAAGCAAATTATTATAAAGCTGAAACATCGGGCGATGGCTGTTTGACCGCTATGGCAAAAGACGTTAAATTTCCGGCAATATAGCGTGCCGTCACGACAATATCGCTCGGGTTTTCTCACAAAAATTACAGGAGCTAACGCCCACACTCAAACCAGAGACGAACGATGGCCTTACCGGAAGGTTGCAGTATCGGGAGCCACTCGAGAAATAATCTCGTAGTGATCCAGAATCGCGGGGGCAGGCGTCGGTTCTCGTTGAACAGACACGACAGCGGATCCGGTATACACGTCCTCGCTGTAAAAAATACGACGCACGAGTCCTCGATAATACGTTGTCTCTCATTGTTTGTGCCAATAAACTCGCTCCCTCTAAATCGCAGCCACCGATAAAATTTAAATCATGGCAACGGTACATGCGACTGGGGTTAATATCTAATTAATATCTTGTCGATAAATCAGTGTTCTTCATGCTCCCGTGGGCAACTTTCCTGTCGATGCTGGAAACACGAAGTTGATATTTATCGTGTCGCATGCTAATATTTTTGCCCTCTTTGATCGCCTCGGGGAGAATTCTTGGCCAAAGGACGAGGTCAATCCCGGTCAGCCCCGTTCTGACTGACCTTGTGACAGGCTTGCAAAAATAACCCGTCACAACACATACTTGGAAAAATGAATAAAATTATGTACTCACTACCCCAGCTGTTGTTGGCATCCACCCTCCTTCTGCGGCGATTTTAAACTCCTGTCTCTCGAATGTCCTCACTCTCTTACACACACTCACACACACGCGCACACACAGAGTACCGTGTCTTTAATTTATTGCTACGTCCGCGTCCGACAGGGTCACCTCGTCAAAGCCCTCGTCCACGGCCTCCTTATCGTAGTCGATGTCTATCTCATGACCGAGGGCCTCTATAATACCGCCGTCACATCCGCGCGTTCCCCGTTCGTTAAGCGATCCCGTGGAGCATTATTGCCGGCAAGAGGTCGCATCATCGCTACCGCACGCTTCTTCGATGAGTTGCTCGATGCCTACAACATCCACACGCTCGGGCGCGTATATTGAGCACTCCATGACAAGAGCCGGCAGCATACTTGCTGAAGGCTCCGGGTGAAATAGGTTAGAGCAGTCAATGTAAATGGTCTTGCCGAAGTCGACTAACAACACCTCGCAGTATCCGTCAAAGTCGGAGTAAGCCACTTCGCCGCAGGCAACTCTATTGAAACTAGGCACAATACAGGACATTCCGATATAGAGTTCGCCAAGTTCAACGAGCCTTCCTCGATGCTCCACTAAATACACGCTGCGTCGAAGCTTATCCATCTCGTCGTATGCATCGCACATTTAGTGGAAATGCAGGAACACGCTCATCACTTTCGACTAAAATTCCACGTCACAGAAACGCGTGGCTTAAAATCTCCTTGTCGTATCGCGGATACATATTGCTTTGTATTGTTTGCGTGTAGGATGCCAAAGACAGACTGAATGCTGGAGATGCTGCTAGAGAGTAACTAGGTGTCCAACGCTTTGAATGCACCGAAAGCGGTTTTCGAGCATGAGAGAGAGAAAGAGAGGGAGGGACGGAGGGAGGGAGGAGAGAGAGAGAGGGAGGAGAGAGAGAGAGAGATTGATTGATAGTTTATTTATGCCTTGGTAAACCTTTGGCAACATGTGTATAATAACAATGAAATTATAATTAAATATAATTAATATATGCTATTAATTGTAGTAAAATTAGAAAATAACTAAATAATGAATCAAACATAATTAAGAAATAACAAAGAATCCAAATTCAAATTATAGTCTAAGTAACAGAATATTAGAATCAAAATGAAATCGAATAAGAATGTATAAAAATATATGAAAATAAAATAAAAATAAATAAAAATAAAAAATACAATAAAATAAAATAACAAAATATAAGAAACATAAGAAATCTTAATTTAACCGAGAAATGATGAAATATCGCGAGTCAAATCAAAATAAGTACTATTTAAGTATAATAAACTAATAAACTAATAATAAAATTTAAGTATACAAAATTCTAGAATTCACAATGTAATAAATATATATATATATATATATATATATATATATACAGGGTGCGCCATCTCAATCTGGTCGATGGAAGTATTGAATAACTCTGACAGATTTTAACCGACCAGCGTCGTACAACACTGGTCGATGGAAGTATTGAATAACTCTGACAGATTTTAACCGACCAGCGTCGTACAACACGTTTCGTATAGGTTATTTCAGTACAATTTCAACCATGTATCGCTATACGCCGAAAGAACGCGCCGAAATAGTTTCGCTTTACATTCAAAATAATCGTTCAGTTATGTCAACTCAGCGTGCGTATCGTAAAAAATATCGCGGACGTTCTGCGCCCAAAGGCGACACTATCCGTCATTTAGCTTCAAATTTCATGGAGCACGGGTCTGTAGCGAATCTCCAACATCAAGCTCGACCGCGTCCAGGTCGTTCAAATGAAAATATCGAAGCTGTTCGACAAAGTGTTGCAGAAAATCCAAATGTCTCATACCGCCGCCGGTCTCAGCAATTAAACATCAGTGGAACCACTTTGAGAAGGATTTTAAAGCAAGATCTTCACATGTTTCCGTACAAAGTGCAGTTGACTCAAAGATTATTGGAAACTGACAAGCCGCGACGCTTGGCTTACGCTAATAACGTTAGTCGAATGAAGGAAGCTGAGCCGGATTTTTGGGAGCGAATTCTGATGACCGACGAGGCTCATTTTACCCTCTCTGGCGCTGTCAACAAACAAAACTGTCGCATGTGGGGCACCGATAATCCTCATATTATTCACGATACTCCATTGCACGATGAGAAAGTGACAGTTTGGGCCGGTGTTTGCTCAAAAACCACCATTGGACCATTTTTCTTCAGAGCTGGTGAAACTGTCAATGGGGATCGATATCGGTGGATGTTGGCACACTTTGTTTTACCACAAATGAGTGAAAAAGGTCTTAAGGAATTTTGGTTCCAACAAGATGGTGCGACATGTCACACTGCGCGCTCAACAATGGACTATTTGCGTCGGAAGTTCCCAGGACGTGTGATATCAAAGAAAGGTGATATTGACTGGCCACCAAGATCGCCGGATTTGACTGCACCGGACTTCTTCTTGTGGGGATTTTTGAAAAGTAAGACTATGCCAACAAGCCGAAGACCATAGAGGAGCTAAAAACAACATTCGAGCCGAAATCGCAGCGATATCGCCCGAGACGCTGGCAAATACAATGGAAAATGCCGAAAAAAGAGCTCATTTTTATCTCAGTAATAAAGGCGGACATTTGATCGATGTGGTTTTTGGAAACTAATCAAAATAAATTGTAATGAATCAAATTTAATAAAAAAATACGACTTTGTGAAATCTGTTGAAAATTCTCTAAGTTATTCAATACTTCCATCGACCAGATTGAGATGGCGCACCCTGTATATTAAACCAAGTCTACATGGTCCAACAGGTGAGCATATAGACGTATCTTAAAGATATCTAAGCTAGACGATGAAGTAACAGTTGTCGGTAAAGAATTCCACAGAGAGATTCCTGAGATGGAATACGCTTGTTGATAAGTCGTTGTGCGATAAGAAGGTGTAATAAATATGGACCTTGATCTCCTCTCAGAGCGCTGAGACATTATATTTTGACTTTGGAACAACTCTAGAAAATAGGCTGGTGCTTTTTACCGATAGCATTGTACATAGAAATACCGAGAAAATAGATGCGTCGTGATTTAACAGTAAGCCAGCCAAGTCTACGCCTATAAGGTGTGATGTGCGTATCAAGTCGGAGATCAAAAATAAAGCGAATGCAAGTATTTATGAGCCGTTCGAGTGTTGTGTTCAGTTCTGCAGTTAGGCCATGATAGACTAGACAACAATAATCTAAAAGAGGGAAAACAAGAGAAGTAATCAGCAATGTTCTTAATTCCTGCGAAAGCGCAGTTCGATGGAATTTTAATCTGTAGATGGTAAAGTTAACTTTTTGTGAGATATTTTTGACTTGAGTTCGCCACGATAGGTTACTATGTAGCATCACTCCTAAGTTTCGCACTTCAGTAACAAAAGGGATAGTCGTATCGTTTAAAGAGATAGGTGATACTGCGCTGAAGTCGAATTGCCGAGAATAGGAATTGCTACCTAGTACAATAACTTTTGATTTGGCTATATTAAGTTTTAAACCGTTACTAGCTGCGAAGTCAGCAATGGCGTACACATCTTCGGATATTAATTTCAGGCCTTCGGCTAGTTGAGATGGTAGGCAGCTCAGGTAAATCTGTGTATCATCAGCGAAAATTATGTGTTGAGAGTGATGAAGAACACAACTTATGGCGTTGATGAAAAGCGAGAAAAGTAGCGGACCAAGGACCGAACCTTGAGGCACTCCCGAGGTAGTAGATAGCCAGGAAGAGCAACTACCATGCTCATCTACCACCGCTTGTGTCCTCCCTGTCAGATAAGAAAAAATCCAGTCAAGTACTGGTTCCGCAAACCCTATTTTCTTGAGTTTCAAGAGAAGTGCCAGATGGGGGACAGTATCAAACGCCTTACTAAAATCAAATAGGATTAGGATGGTGTTGGAAAATCAGCTGGCGCACGGCGATCGATAATCGTCGTGCGCCTACCTGTTGCACTGCTCTAACACGCGTTGTTCGGTTGAGTCGAAGATAGCCGAGGCATGGGCTTCGCGAAGCCGAGGATGTGCCTCGTTGGCACGCCGCGTCGAGCGAGAGGATGTCTCTCTCGCTTGACTTCGGTTTCGCTCACCGGCTACCTCGCTCAACTGACTCCAGCGCCCAACGAAACTTTCATATTCCGCAGCCATATTGGAAATTTCGACTTTTTCGCACACACCGGCACGAACAGCACGCATCTCCAGTTTTCGGACAGTTTTCTTGGCTTTTTGGTACATCGGACTCGCTCAACTTTGCACACCAGGACTCATTTGCTCAAGGTAAGAGTACACTGGCATAATTTAGTAAAAATTCAATGTCAGTGAAAAGAGAAATACCGTGCATCACCACTTTGGCTCACTCGTGGCATGCGCTGCAGCACATGCAGCATCATGCTCTCCTCACTTGCTTTAGCCGGTATAATTAATACAATTATACCGGTGTGGTCTATTCACTGTACTTCCCTCCAGAAATTCTGCTAGGAAAGTACAGTGACTATACACGGTTCACTGGTACAGCCTCAATATCTGTTTGCATTGTGCTACGCAGTGCTGATTGCGTAGCTAAGTACATATAAGAAAAGCACTCCTGCAATATGCACTGAGAGTGCTCTCATTATTAATTCATTGCAGCCACTCTGCAACACACTGCTGAGTGTTTGCAGTGAGTTACGCACACCCATTTTCGCACTCAATGGCATCGGCGTGTCGTGCTGCGTAGCTATTACTACGTTGCATGCACCGCTTTCTCATGTCAACACTCAGCGCACAATTAATATAATTGTGTGCTGCTCACATTATCTCAGATTGTAACTCAATTTGTTTATGAAAATCATAATTTGTATTCTTTCAAAATTTAACATAATTTGGATTTACTGTCACTTATATTGTTTCTATAAATTATATATTTTAAATTGTATTTTGGGCTACCTGTCGGAAGGTGGAATAAAACCACTTTCTCAACATAACATCTTTGTGTCTGGTTTGATTTTCCTTTTGCTTCAAGTGAGTTCTCACATTTGTCCACCCAATTCACAGATCGGTCAAGCATCACCGGAAGGAATTCTCAACAGATAGTAATATGCCTTTTATCTATATTTCGCCTGACATCTTCACATATGCGCTGTAGTGCAGATGGTGTACTATGACCGCTTCGATACCCTGTTTGACGTGGGTCGAATATATTATTCTCCTGAATCCAATCCGTAATCTGCCTGTGCACTAGTCGCTCAAGTACTTTCGACAGCTCACTAAGGTTCGCTATCGGTCGCGTATCAGACGGAGAGAGGGGTGTTTTAATCTTGGATAATGGGCGAAGATAAGCTTTCTTCCAGCACTTCGGAAACTCGGACAATTGTAGTGACATATTAAAGATATTCGTCAGGAATGGACATGAAGCCTGGATTGATTTAATTACTGAGAATAGCGAAATTTTATCAGGACCAAACGTAAAAGACTTAGAACTAGAGCAAGATGTGATAACGGAGCAAACTTGGTCTGTGGTCATTTCAGCAAAATGGAACACATTTTGTGGTGACTGAACAACTGAACACAGAGTACTAAACTCACTATAAGAACATGGCGGTAGTTGACTGGACACAGTTGAATAAAAAGCATTAAGTTCATCCGGTTCAAAGAAGTTGAGCGGAGATGGACGTGAAGACTTAGCTAGACCCAGTGTTGCTAGCGTCTTCCATACCTTATTCGGTTCAGTAATATCAGTCAATTTCAGAATATAATACTGATTTTTGGCTTGTTTTAGATTATTCTTAAGTTGGTCTCTATGTTCTTTGAAAATAGATAGATCTAGAAGGTTGTTTGATCTTCGTGCTCTAGTATATAATCTATTTTTTAAAGATATGCGGTCTCTCAAGTTTTGTGAGAGCCAAGGCGCAGGCGGTCGACATACACGAAGAGTTTGTAACGGTGCATAATTATCTAAAGATCTTAAAAATATCTCTGAGAACGTATCAACAATCATATTAATACTGTTTGGTGATGTATGTCTTCTTAAATTATCAATAGAATTTAAATTTGGGTTGCAGTCGCGAAGAATGGGAATATTAAAACTATTTGACAATGAGTCACAAAAACCTGTGACATCTAGATTTTTATAAGCACGGCGAATGATAGTGCGATTGATTATGGGTTTAGTATCAAACTTGTAAAGCAGTTCTAACAAGTCATGACCTGCTATGTACGGTGATTTTGACTTGACAAACGATTGTATCTTATCTTCGCTATCGATAATGAACACATCAATCCACGAGTCTAAGTTCGGGGTATGATGAGTCGGTAGTGAATCAACAATGTGAAGCGACTGTGAGAAAGCTAAATGACGTAGATATTTCGACTCATAATTATTACTAGTTAGATCACAGTTGAGATCGCCAGCAATAATAATATTGTTATAAGCATGAGAAAAACAAGATAAAGATTGCATGAAATCTCCAAGCATTCGACCTTTCGGTCGTCTATACACAGATGCGAACAATAGTTTCTCTGAATTTGACCCTGTAATTTCAATAATTAAATATTCTGGTCCATTCGAAAACTCTATCGGCGAAGATGTCAAAACTTTAGCTTTTAGGGACGAATGAACATAGCATGCGACACCACCTCCTTCTCTACCTTCACGATCGTTGCGTATAAGAAAGTAATCGCTTATTCGTACTAAGTCATCTGAAACATACGAATGAAGCCACGTTTCACACACAGAAATAATGTGGAAAGCGCGCTCGGCAATAGTCGATTGAATGAGTTCCATATGTGCTCGCAGTGAATTAGCATTGAATTGAGCGATCTTTAAACATGGAGATGACAATAAAGGAGATGCAACCGATCGACATGTAGGTAGTCAAATTAGTTTTTCTAAATCTGCAGGCGTAACAATGCTGATCGATGGTTGACCCTCGCTTTTTCTAACATAAATTACTCCCGAGCGTGTCCACACAAAATTGTATTTTCTCTCAGCCGCTCGTGTTTTTGTAAGGCGTAATAGATTATAGAGCGCTGCAGGAAGGTACTCATTTACATATATTGAACCACGTTGGTCTGTATCAAAAACTTCACTAAGCGGTAGGTTTTTTTTGGCTCGCTTTTTGCCGATGATATATTCTCTAACTTGTTGCGATTTTAAGGTCACTAAATAAATGTTAGGAATATTGTGATTCACATTAGATGTCATCGGTGTTGAATTGTTCTGTCCTACGATCGTACGATTTTTATTTTTGTCGAAGCTACGAATTTCTAAGACGTCACTTAGGAGATTCGTGACACCAAGAGCTTGGAAAACCTTCTCGACAATAACTTGAGATGTGTCTTCAATAAATGATGGCACTCCTGATATGGTGACTTCTGCACGCAATAGCAACGAAGATGCAGCAGATGTCGAAAGCTTGTGAGGTTGATCATCTATCTTCGATACATGATTCGACAATAATTCCAGACGTGATTTCTTCAAGTGGTTGTCCTTCTTAATGACAGCTATCTCCTCGCGGGTACTCTCCGACTGAGTCTCCAGAGTGGTAATACGACTAATTAAGGCCTCTTGGCTAATAGCAAGATCAGCAATTTTGCATTCAACACCAGTGAGTGACTCCTGGATTTTCTCTAATTTGTTGTCAGTAGAAGCGCTTGATACTTGTATTTGACGCATAACGTCGAGTGATGATTGCAGTTGGCGCATAACGTCGTCAAGAGTGATATCTTTTCATTCCGGAGGCGTGCGTTGTAAAATGTTAGATCGATGCATTGCGCACGGGTCACAGCGAAACTGGTTTATTGTGTTTGGTTCGTCAAGGTCAAAAGCGAATTTATCTTTAGCACACGTGGAGTGAAATGACAGATTGCATTCTCCTGTACACTTAATCCTCTCTCTTACTCGAGTCACTTTGTTGCAGCACCGCAGCGAGTCTGTGACATTATGTGTGAGCGTTGGTCGTAGTTGTGTGGACGAGAGAGAGAATCTGCTCAGCCGCAAGCACCATCCACCGCAACACAAGAGGGAGAAAGATTGAATTTATAATATAAGTCAGTGATGCATAAACTATGCTTGCATTCCTATGGTAATTACGGTAATTAGTGTGATAAAATTTTATTTAGTTAGTTAAAGATAAGTGCTGGTCAGCATCTGATTTAAAATCCGAAATCGTGAAACTGACAGTATATACACAATGACGCACAGGGTTCGCACATATGAAAAGATCAGTAAACTAAAGCAGAACCAAAGCTGTTGTCATGCACTCGTGTAGGTGTACTGCTAATATAAAGATAGTACCGTCCCGCAGTAGAAGCACACACACTCAGGACAATAATATCATTGACCTTGATTGTATATCATCTTGCTAGTACTGTACAGATCCGAGTATTTAAGCAGTATGAGTTGACACATGTAAAGGTGGTAGGAGAGTTCACACTGCCAACCGTAGAGTTTACACCACTTTGTAATTCGAGTAATATGTTTCGAATACACACATTTAAACCGTGCGCAGAAGATCGACGTGGTGGCAAACTAGCCTCGAAGTATGTTGTGAGGAAGCGACTATCCGTTTTTTAAAACACAATTAACTGGTTTTATTTTTGGTGCACGTTGGACTATTTAAAGTCATTAATTAATAAGTTCACTGAGCAGCTGAAGAGCTATCACAAAAGAATATTAAACTTCCCTCTCCTCGCACAAAGTGGTTAAAGTACGCAGCGCTTCGGTACACGTCTACTCGAGACTACTAGAGAGAGAGAGAGAGAGAGAGAGAGAGAGAGAGAGAGAGAGAGGGAGAGAAAGAGAAAGAGAGAGAGAGAGGGAGAGAGAGTATGTTTCTTGAGAGCGACTCGCCCGATTCGGTTACTCGTATATTTCGTCCGTAAGCAAGTCAGCTAGATCGCTGTTCAGCCCTCGCACCAAGGCGTTTGTCGTAGCGCGGAGAGTCGGTCAGCCTATCTTTCCTGCAGGAGAAGCTTTATTGAAACATGTTACAGTTTCATCTCTTTCTGGTTTTGTGTATTTTTCGCCATTTTACTGTAAATTAATCCTTATATTTCCTTTATTCTCTCTATATTTGCATAACATATTCTATATACAGGATGGGCCATTTTAATCTATGCACCCAAATTTCTTTGTACCTAAGACAGATACGGAAAAATGGTTCAGTCAAAAGTTGTTCAAGATAATGGGGGTCACCTATCTGTGTAACTAGCTTTAACCTTGATACTACTTGTCAAGGTTATTTGAAGGTCAGAGTGGTTTTTTAAATAGGAACCCCTATTTTTGACACCGGATTCGAACTGGAACGTTTAACGTTTTAAGGTTTTTCCTAACATGAAAAGGCCATTTAGTGTTTCTTATTCCACAAGCTTTCAGTAGATGTTGCTTTAAATGAGTTAACCTTACTTTTAGCGTTACCCGGAAACAACGACGTCGATCTTTCTTAAGTATATATATGATGTAACGGAACGCAACTAGAGCAATCCGCTACGAACTAGAATTAAAATACTATTCAACCAACATATCCAACTCATACCAACAAACACAGAAAATACGCCAAAATAACCCCAAAGGAAAAAAAACGTCAATAAAAAATCACTAAAGTGACTATATATTAACAAAACGAGCAAACAAGTGGCGAATAAGCACCCACCGGACAAGGAAACCAGAAAGAATCAGTAGGTACACGCGAGCGACCGCGAGTACCCACCCTAAGAAGGATGGCGTAGATAGTAGGCCCCACCTTAGCGCTAAGACCACACTCAAAACAAAAGCACAGCACTCGAGAGGACCCCCTCCCGCACGAAGCGAGCAAGACAGGAGGCAGGGCGACTAGCGATATCACGCGCCGCGCCTGGCGGATCCAAGCGCAGTAGCCCCCGCCCCTATGCATAGACCAGGCGGAACTGCCCGGAAGACCACATACCGCACCATGTAAAGACTAGCGCCGTAGGCCTTACCTTCCAAATAGGCCACACGCCGCGAACAGCCCATGCGCCAATACCGCCACACAATGGGTATAAAATGAAAGAAAAATGTGGAACCCTCGTGGTTCCACGAACCAAAGAGACAAAAGACAACAGGGTACCGTCACATGTATCTCCACCAACAACCTCCACTCACAAATAAACATTAACATCAGGGAAAACTCTTAAACAAAGAAAATATCTTCACAAACCAAATGAATAAAAAAGCCTCGTAACATCACCTACAAGAACCGAACAAAAAACTAGAGTATCATGAAAAATAAGCAAGGAACACAAAGAAAAACTCAATAAAAATGCAAACTCAAAGAAATTTAGTGAGGAACCAAGACAAACCAACTCTCACGAAGTAGGCAAAGACCAACATTGAATGAAAATATCAAAAAACAAAGATTTGACTACAAAAAACATCAAAAGAAAGTTTGAACCTCCAGCAAGTAGAGAATTAGCATTGTACATCGAAATTCAACCTCGCTGGAACCCCCTTTCAAACCCCAAGAAAGCAAAAATCGACCAAATATAGAAATTCGAAGACATAGCGGGACACCGACACATCACCCCGCACTTCTCTCACCCATCGAGTAAGGTGTAACAAACATCACGTGATCGATCCCAAAACACCCCCTCGGGGCCCATCAACTAATCTATATAAACCGCGGCAAGACAAGCCTCGAGGCTGTTGTTGAAATTACCGTCTGCAAGACGAAGTGCTGCTCGACAGCACACCCAGATTTTACATTAATCATAAGACTTGCAGTTTTGGAAAATCAAGGCAGAAACTAGTGTTCTTTCGATCAACTGATTCCCCTGCATTGTGCTTGGCCGTCAGTTGACCGAACGAACTAATTAAAAATACCCTGTGAGGAATAAGGCTCCCCTGCACAGCGCTTGGCCGCCTCTACTCACAGCGTTAGGGCACTTTCTACTAACGAGTCCCCACATATAGCGCAGTCGCTACTCGTCTTTTGGAAAGTGCAAAAGTGAAAAAGCATGTGTGCATCCCGACTTGCTGTACCACGCGCGCTCGATTCGTAGCGTGCACCTGCGTGGGTGGGACTACGTCAGAGCCAGCGGCCAACCACCCCCTGTCACATACTGATACCTCGGCAGATCGCGTTAATTAAGAGACCGAGTCGCAAGCCCCTTAAAGGCACGATAAGGAGTACAGGACGAGCTAGTTGGTCATCGCTGCGAACCCGGTGTCTTGCGCGAACAGTGAGCTATAGCTAGGGAACCAAAACTATAACAAAAACGAGTACGATAGGAAAGTAAACTCACACCCCCGACCCGACATTACAATGCTCGCGACTCTATGCTAAACTCACCGCGGAAACACCCAACAAGGCGGAGCCTTGAGCGGCGAACCACACGAATCGGTCATACACTCTAAGATGCGTTAGAAAAAACATACAAAAAGGAGCAAACCGCCATCCTATGATTATACCAAGGCCTACGGGTATATATCACGAAAATACCATGGGAAGCCACGTATGAGGACAAACGAAAGCGGTTAGATAGATAGACTAACAATAAGTCGCCTCGCCGATCGCGTGAATACAAGTGCGTTAATCCCTGTCTTCATAAAATTGAGTTTTAAGCTCCGTACGTCCGATTCCATTTCGTCCTACGAATAATAGAATCAAATCCGAAATATACCGGAATTTATTACACATACGTAGTATGTATATGTAAGAAAAACCGCGTAGAAGCAAACGCGACAACCCCTGCAGTAGCAAATTGAGTGTTAAGCTCCGTATACATGGTACCACATCGTCATACGAATAATCGAATCTAAACCCGAAACCCTGAATTTATTCCATACGTAGTTATAAGAATATCGCGTAAAAGCAGACGCCATAGAAGTTTTTTGTATTAATTGAGTGTTAAGCTCCGTACGTATGATATCAGATCGTCGTGCGAATATTAAATCCCAACCCGATCGAAAACAGGAAGCCCTCCACAGATGTAAAACGAAAACATAGTTAAGCGATACCATATACTCACCAACCCAGGTCAATCCTTCCAAATTCCACACAACACTATAAAATCAATAAGTGCCTTAAGCACAATACAAGTAAAGAATTACCCTTAAAACTAAGAAGACCGATGATAAAAGGGTAATGAAACGCGTGTCCACCACGGACCCATGCAAAATCAATGAAACCCAGACTGAGGTCTCTCAGTAAAAACAAAATAAAAAGAATCAACTATAAATACTTTTGAAACGATAAACTTCAGAAACATCGGTCAATCCAGCCCAGAGCACTAAGCTCTTCCGAGCTCTAAATACCAACTCCAAGTAGTACAAGACAGGACCTTGCTCGGAAAAAGACACAAACTACGCGATTTAGCCGCGACATGGTCATACATACACTCATAAACATACGATCAGACAAACTAAAATAAAACGATAAAGCGCGTAAAAATCGCGAAACGTTTAAATATGAAAGGGTACATGTCGGATCCAAGTGTACATATTTCATGAATTGCATACATAGATTTACATTTGGAATTGAAGGCATACAATTATATCGGCATCCGTATGTACATCACGATTGAAATGATATAAAGGATTTTCGATTTTTTTAATGAATCGGGTAATCTCGGCACCAGCAACTTTTATGCATTGGTGAAAATTGGGTCCTACATTAATTTATCATACTTAAGAAGGTAATATAGATAACGGAATCAGTCATCTACCATGAATTATAGAATATCTTCCTAAAATGTACTGAAATACAAGAGAGTAAAATAAGAAATATGCAAAATTCTGCAAACAAATTCCGTTTTTAGATTCGCAATCGCTATCCAGCGACAGTTTAGCGACTTCAGTGGAATTATATCAGGGGTACAAATTGAAAATGCGGGTTTGATAACAGATGGCGTTACTAACGCTATACGCATCAGGCAGTACTGTGACTATGTTCATGTCAAAGCTACGTCTTATAGCTTTAATTTTCAGTATGTGTCAATTTGTCGCAGTGTCAAATTCATAGTTTTTTTGAGCTCTCAATATGTCGAGTTTCGTGCCAACAAAACAGCATTTGCGGGAAGTTTTAATTAACTTCTTTAATTTGAAGGAAAGTGCTGCTGAAGCACATCGATTGGTCTCCGAGGCTTATCCGAGTCATGTTCCATCGGTTTCAACGTGCGAGAGATGGTTTGTGCGGTTTAGAAGTGGTGATTTTGACGTTGAGGACAAAGAGCGGCCGGGCCAAGTGAAAAAGTTTGAGAATGCTGAATTGGAGGCAATACTCAATGAAGACTCGTGTCAAACTCAACAAGAGCTCGCAGATTCATTGGGAGTGACACAACAAGCCATTTCCCATCGTATAAAAGCCCTCGGAATGATCCAAAAGCAAGGACATTGGGTGCCGTATGAGCTGAAGCCGAGAGACGTCGAGCGCCGTTTTTTTGCATGCGAACTGCTGCTCGAACGGCAAAAACGGAAGGGTTTTTTGCATCGCATTGTCACTGGTGATGAAAAGTGGATCCATTACGATAACCCGAAGCGCAAAAAATCATATGGTTACCCCGGCCATGCATCATCATCGACGGCCAAACCAAATATTCACGGCGCCAAGCTCATGCTCTGTATTTGGTGGGACCAGCTGGGCGTGGTGTATTATGAGCTATTGAAATCGAACGAAACCATCACAGGAGCACTATACCGAACTCAATTGATGCGTTTGAGCCGCGCACTCAAAGAAAAACGGCCACAATACGAGCAAAGACACGACAAAGTAATTTTGCAACATGACAACGCTCGGCCACATGTTGCAGCGCCGGTCAAAACATACCTACAAACGCTGAAATGGGAAGTCTTACCCCACCCGCCGTATAGCCCAGATATTGCTCCTTCCGATTACCACCTTTTCCGATCGATGACACATGGCCTAGCTGACCAGCGCTTCCATTCTTACGAAGAAGCCCAAAAATGGGTCGATGACTGGATAGCAGCCAAGCCGGCCGAATTTTTTCGCGACGGTATCCGTAAATTGCCAGAAAGATGGGAAAAAGTTGTGGCTAGCGATGGACAATACTTTGAATAATTCATTTGTTACCATTTTTTCAGAATAAACGTTCAAAAATAGAAAAAAATCCCGCATTTTCAATTTGTACTCCTGATACTAGCCAACAATACTCAACTTTTTTATTCATTTTTAATCGTACATAAATTATGTGACTATAATCTGTTTTTTGTTAATATATAGAACATTTTATTCACATGAATAAAGACAAAAAAGCAGTTTAGTACTACCACAGATCATAATGATTTATGCAACCTGTATCATGACTTAATATCGTTGATTGGCTGAGACAACATGAATAGCCGTTGGATCGGTGTCGCGATTGGTGGCCATTGAAAGGCCATCTTCGTCTTCGCAATGATGTAAAACGTTGTCTTTTTGCTCTTCCAGTACTGTAAGCTCTTTTTGCTCGACTTATATATCAGATCTACGATCACGCGATACGGGAGTGCCATCATCCTCTTCGTTTAACTCGGAAGATTGCTTCATTCATTTTTTATTTTCCAATTTATTCTTTAGGTCGGTAAGTAAGTTTTTCTTTGCTGTAAAATCACGTGGAAAGAATATTAGATTTATGGTAAAACGCCGAAAATCAAGATACTTGAAAAAAAGAAAGAACAGTATTTCTAATTTCCAGTTGAATCGTAATTTAACCTGTTAAAGATTTTAAAAAATATTTCGGATAATTTTTAATGTACAATGGAGCGTCGAATATCCGAAGATCAATTATTTACCTGATAATTTTATTTCCCAAGAACTCAATTATACAAAAAATGTTTAAGTTTTAAAAACTATTTTGCTGGTGCTTCATTGTAAGATCTGAGTAAGAAGACAACCTTGCAGGACGTCGCCCCCCTGCATCCGCCGTATGACGGTTAAAATTCAGTAGCTTCAAACGATTAATTGCTATCGAATAGAATAAGGCTATGGATTACTTTCGGATGTACAAATTTTCTGATTTTACGATTCTATAAATATAGATTGTTGAAAATATATGCATTCTAAAATATTTGAGATGCATCTTTTTTTGTCACGCAACATTATCATTCGGTAATCGCAAATCGGGACTATTCGAATAGAATCGACACCGTTGAAATTCTTAAGAATGATTTTCCTTTAAACGTGCAGAATATAAAAGAGATTACGAAACTTTAAAATGAACTTTAAGATACCGATAAGTACCTTTACAATTAAAAACTTCGAATCATAGTAATATGAGATGGTTTGAATCTGTTATCCGCATATTTCAATAAAGTTTCAACTGCGTGTCCCCCTACCTTCACTTGTGAGGAAACGCCCTATAGCTATACTTGCATTTAGACATTATAAATATATCTTTAGAATATGAGATAACAATATAACAGAAATCATGCCATTCGATGCGTCGGTGAGTCGTCGGGGCTAGATTGCTCTCCCCACAGACCCTTGCTCGACCGCCTCCCAGTCCGCACTGACCGGGGGTGGTTTAGCAAGTACGCGGAAACCCCCCACCACGCCGACCGGGCCCGCACGCCATTGGTGCGCCGGCGGGAAATCGGGACTGGCTCCGCAGACGCTTGCTCGACCACGTCCGAGAATCGACTGACCGGGGGTGGTTTAGCAAGTACGCGGAAACCCCCACCCCGCCGCTCCGCCTGCGGCCGATCACGCGGGCCATTGGTGCGTTGGTGGGACGTCGGGACTAGCAACCCCACCTACATATCCCCGACCAATCACCGACCATCCACCCACTATATAAGTAGGCGCAAAAGCGCCCGTTAGTCAGTAAAAAAAACGACTCCCGCGACGGGCAGTCGGAGTAACGATCGACTCCCGAGTCGGCCAAGAACAATAAAGATTACTTCGAAACCACCACCAGTGCATCGCCAATTCTTCACCCGCACCTACCCGGGAACATCGTCCAAATCAACTCGTTCGCCATCGGTTCGACACTCGGTCCCTTTCAGGACCCGTTAAACGTAAGACCAGCGAACGCCCTACCACCGCCGCGGGCGCGTCTCGACGCCACACCAGAAGGAGCATCACCCGCGCTCCTTTTGTCGCCTGGCCTCATCACGCCGGGGTCGACAAATCAACATTCAGTATAAAATAAGAACGAAATCCTGTAGAATAAAACGTACTTGTCAGGACTGAAACTAGCAAGAACCTGCATTCGGACCCCGCAATTACCGCTATGGCACATTACTAGTACCCATATGAACCGGTACTTCGTTTCGTAAAGATACATTTTTATTTATCAATTAATTTAACAATTAATATTGACGATAGGTTCTGAACCATTGAAAGGTAAAGGGAATGCTTTTTATACTCATTTCATTTAACACTGTTGTGATGACCTGACAGAATTTAGGGAAGTGTATAGAATGGTAGTGACGATGGCCTGCTGAAATAACGAAGAGAGAAAATATATGGTGATCAGCGGGAATCGAACTCGGATTTGTTAGGTTCTGCGTAAGAGCGCTAATTACTGCGCTGGTGTCACCTATATATGCTTCTCATTCGCATTTTCTATTTGCATGAAAGGCAAGCATCGTTACAACTATATTTAATATGTATATTCGCATAAACCCATTTATAGACAACTTATTGCTCAGAGTACTTATTCCGAGCATAGGTCCTTGCAATCACCCTTACAACACTGCGAATGGTACCAATATGTACCATTACATTAATCAATGTAGTACTTAAAGTTTACTGAAAAGCTGTGAATAACATGAATTACATTACGGACGTACGTTGTCCACACGTTTTCTACAAATATCCATGTAATATTCACCATTTTTTATAGCCGAGAACGTGTGCACCTAAAAAATACTGTATGGCACTGCATCATTCGTTTAACGTTACGTTGACCTTTTTTCCAAGTATACGTTCGTTATTATTCGTTACGTTGAATAATTATTCAAGTTATTGACCAATGCGAACATTTTCCTTTATTGTAAGAGTACATGCCAGCACCGAAATCATAAATGTCTAGTCTCGGTCTCCATAACCACCATTACGACAAAATGACGGGTACCACCAATATGTATCTTTAGAGTACAGAAAATGAAATTAAAATACACTGAAAATTGTGACTATCACACATTTTGTACCAGTTCCAATTAGTTTATAATAGCCTATGATATTATTCTGTAGTGAATTCGTACGAAATTCTATAAAGTGCAATGAATAATTTAATACCAATTGCCGAGCAAGCTTTATAATCGCAAAGAACTATCAGAACCACTGTGCAAGGACTGAAACACAAAATTACTCAGCTGTAACCCACAATCAACTTTATTAATCAATCGGTCGTGTATATGTTATTATTAAATTCTGAATTTATGCGACAATTCCCGACCACTTGTTAAGATGGAAATTTCGGTAAATCGCAACTCGGGCAACCACAATTGACGGTTTTTAATTTCTAAAGAAATCGTGAAAAAATACCTAAGCCTGGTACGTTACCAATTACGCCACCGTGGCTCTGGTGACATCAATTCACGATCTCTATTTTAATGTCAGTAATCAAGCAACTTTATTAATCAATCGGTCGCATAAATTCAGAATTTAATAATAACATATACACGACCGATTGATTAATAAAGTTGCTTGATTACTGACATTAAAATAGAGATCGCGAATTGATGTCACCAGAGCCACGGTGGCGTAATTGGTAACGTACCAGGCTAGAATTCTGGAGTTTCCGGTTCGATCCCGGGCTGTGGTAATATTTTTTCACGCTTTCTTTAGAAATTAAAAACCGTCAATTGTGGTTGCTTCATTAATTCTTTACGAATGAGTGAGGCAATCAGAGTTGACAAAGATTAGGGATTCGATTGTTTGAGATTTTTCGACCAAGGAAGATCGATAACGCAGGAATCTAGGTAACGCTGACTCACACCCCGAGTTGCGATTTACCGAAATTTCCATCTTAACAAGTGGTCGGGAATTGTCGCATAAATTCAGAATTTAATGTAACCCACAATCACCGTTACAACGGAATGGTACCGATAATAACTTTTACAATTCACACACTGCAATGAGAACGAATTGAAAAATTGTGACTTTCACGAATTGTCGTGCTAATGTGGGTTAGTTTGGATTACAATTCAGTACAAAATCCGTAGGAAAATTCTAATAACAGTGAAATAAAGTGAATGATTCACTACAAACTTCCGAGCAATTCTCGTAATCGCAGCAAACACTCGGCCCTGCTATGCTTGAGTTTCGACTCATCATGTGATTGGATGTAAATGTCGTTTGGTTTATTATATAACAGCAATGCGGGGATGCAATGACACAATTATAGAGAGTCACTGAAATGCCTTCTGTGACTCCGTTTACATTCTTTGTAAAAATGTACCCAAAATTAGAAATTATTGCATTCACACGAGTAGATCGGTATTATAAGGAATACCGATACTTAGAGACAAGTGTACTGAATCGCAGAAGACACTTAACTAGAAACTAAATAATAACCGTTCATTTACCTAAAATTATTTCGGGATTATAATTTTGTTCGTTCATTAAATACAGGTATTTGAATTCTTTTTAATAATAATAACAATAATTAATAACAGGTCCCCATTTCAATTGCTACATATAAAATACGGGGACCGGAGCTTGCATCTACCGTTTCATATAGAAAAAAATGGGGACCGTCCCCATATGTGCCAAATGTCCCACTAGAGCTCCGAATTGGACCTGACATGCACCCTTTCATATATAAATAAACATACTTTCTCTCTCAACTTATTTAAGAAAAAGGGCGTAATAAAAAGTAGCGTAATTACTAATTAAACGAACAACAAATAACGACTAGAATAAGCTCTATTTCAACAAAAATATCCATACTAATAAGAGATTAAATAAAAAATCAGTTTGCGTACGATAATGCGAGTTAACTACAAAATCTGTAACAAAATTATTACTAGTGGTTTGATGCGAATCTGTTCAGTTTTCACGCCTACCAAGTACACACTCAACTCATGCACACGCTACACTCACAATCATCTGACGCCTCGCGTCATATGGTATAGCTCGCAGGTATGCTATATCGATTTATCGACCGCACACTCATGCATATTGTCCATCTGCTCACATCCTCGATCGAAGCTCACTCAAGCGGCGAACGCTGTTAGCGTGGCCCCATCAGCAAGACCACTCACAAGGCTCGCCTTCCATCGCTGACAGCGAATCACAAGCAAGCTGTGACGCACGTCCGTCTTCTTGATACTCTGCCTCGTGGTCGACGGATGTGGCCATTGTTCTCACTCGAGTCGCTCGCAGTACACGTTCCCGCGTAAACTCACAGAGATATTCACTCGTTCTAATCACTTTTGTGCGCATTCATTATTATAGTGTAGTACATTCTTGGTCAAATCACCCGTGTGTAAATTCAGTGTCAGTGCGAATCACAGCAACTCAATAGGACTAGTGCAGCACTCACGTCAGCGGCGTGGTTCGCTCGTTGGCAGCAGAGACGCCATTCTGCCTCGCACCGATCATCGGCGTCCGGACATTCACCAGCCTGCCGTGTGGCTTTACTCGAGCTCTACAACCAGACTGTATCACCAGGATCAACCACACGGAATCAACAAGTCAACTCAGAGGCCTGAGAACCTACTCACCAACAGTACATCAACACGCAGGCCAGACAAATCACAGTATATATTTGTTATAATCACCAGGTATTTTTTATGCAATCACTGTTATATACTTTAAATAAACATTGAATTTATTATTGTTCATTACTGAGTGCTTTTAATTATTTGTACTTGTCACCAGGATCCTCAATCTTACTATTCGCATCTGTCACTTGACATGCTACGTGTGAATGTATCGACTCGCTACCTGTCGACAGATTAAAAATAATTTCAAACTCAAACTCAGTCTCACACTCATTATCATACATTTTTTGGTCCTTCGAGCCGGATATAATGTACTCATACTCATTAACATACATTTTTTTAATTAATGCCAGTACAAACTATAAATATAATGTACTCATACTCATTAACATACATTTTTTTAATTAATGCCAGTACAAACGCTGAAATCTTTAGACGTAATGTCTATATATAGACACATAGAAGCGAGCATAAGGATATTATACGAGTATTAGACTAAGAAACTCTACGAAAGTGGGCCGCGAAGCGGGGTGGTAGAAATTGCCTCGCTTTAAAGGGAGAAGCGACTAGAGCGCGTTCCCTCACCTAATAATCACGTGGTCCTCTGTGTATCACATCGCCCGGACAAATCATATCGCGCTATACCGACGCACTTGCATAGAACTTCTGCTCTGCATCTCGGGAAGATACTTTGCGGGGTAAGGGGAATGATTACGTGTACGGTCGAGATAGACAACAGGGAAATTCTTATAAACAGGATTGCGTTTTATCCCTTCTTTTCAATTAACACGCTTGGCGACAGGAAACTTGACGCTCAGAAGCCCAATAAAAGGCCGTGAAAATCGGCCGGAGTCACAGTTTCCCGGGGCGTAAAGAGTACAGTTTCACAGTTCGATGGTTTGTCACAGCTGCACAGTTTCACAGACTACAGTTTCAAGTAGTACAGAGTACGAGTAAAGAGTACTGGACAAAGAGTACAGATAAAGAGATCGACAGTACCTATTATTATTAACGCGTACGAAATCGGAAATATCGAACGTGCAACACACAACTGGTGGACTCTCGAAGTTTAATTTCAATAAACAATTAATAATACGCACTAACGTATATATACAATCTTGAGTTTGTCCGACTTCACCAGTGTACGTCCGACCAACGTTCAACAGCAACAACCACAGCAACAAAGAACCGTAAGTATAATTTTCTTTTACTAAATAAAGTAAAATCTTGCTCCGCGCTAAACTCTCATACCAGTCCACCCAATTATTCGTGAAGTGATTATTCCCAAAAAAGAACAACACGCACTCCAGCCATATTTCGAGTAATTTTCCGCGAGGTTAGACTCAAAAACAGGCTTGCGTCTACGGTATTTTCTCGTCGGGTGTGGTAAACAGAGGATTTATTCTCCTTGACCAGAGCACGGAACATGTACACCGTGCATTCATGTTAAATTCGGAGCTTTGTTGAAATAGGCCGTGATTGTGACATAACAAATGTTGGGGGTTCGTCCGGGATCTTACAAGGGGACCTCCAGATACGTGGAACACCGATTCCGACCAAATTTTTTTCACAGGTAGGTCGCACCCAGGGGTGCAATAGGTGCAAGTAATATAATATGGTAGAATGCGCTTCTCAGCCGTTTTCGAGATATAAAATATACTCTCTCATATACTCTCTGCGTTAAATTATATTCAACACGGGCCCGTAGCGTAGTCGGCAACGTCTCCGCTTCGTAAGCGCTGGATCGCCGGATCAAATCCCGGCGCGGAATAAAAAAAAAAATTATTATTATTATTAAATCATTTCTACGGCAAATACTATGCGATTATATTAATATTTCCGTAAAAAAATAAATAATAAATAATTAAATAAATAAATAAATAAATAATAAATAATTAAATAAATAAATAAATAAATAAATAAATAAATAAATAAATAAATAAATAAATAAATAAATAAATAAATAAATAAATAAATAAATACATGAATAAACTATGAAAAAATATACGAACGTCGTCATCACATCTTCCAAGTCCAGCAAACTGCATACAGCACTATACAGAGATTTGTTGACTTATGTTATGATGCCATACGTAAAGAAGGAGACATTCCTGTTGCTCATTTATTCCTGGGGCGGCAAAACGAATCCATTATTATATGACAAGATTTTTACTGCTGAGGAGGGTATACCAACGTGCACTGTAAAGGTCGTTCCACAAAAGTGCACTCCGTTAGTGCAACCGTGCAATGTGTATTTCTACCGCCAAGTTAAAAATGTTATCAAGAGACTTCAGAATTGTTCTTACCAGGTGTATGCATAAGTTTTTTCCGGTTTAACTAAGAGATGGCGCCAGCGAAAAGTACGCAGCGTATTAATTTGACAGATACGTAATTTTGTTCATCTGACATTAACCTACAAACACACACAAGTTGAGTCCGCCAAAAACTAGCGTCTTTGTTTTATCGTTCAGTGATCATGTCGAGTTTTGTGCCTGAAAAAGAACATTTGCGGCACGCATTGCTTTTCTTATTCAATCAAAAGAAAAAGGCTGCTGAAAGTCAACGTTTGCTGGTAGAAACATATGGTGAACACGCTCCATCGATTAGAACATGTGAGACATGGTTTCGACAATTTAAAAGTGGTGATTTCAATGTGAAAGACAGTGAGCGCTCTGGTAGACCACAAAAATGCGAAGACGAGCAATTGCAGGAGTTATTGGATGATGACCCAACTCAAACTCAACGGCAATTAGCAGAAGCATTACATGTGTCACAAGAAACAATCAGCAGACGTTTACGAATAATGGGGAAGATCAATAAACTCGGTAAATGGGTCCCACACGATTTAAATGAACGTCAAATAGAAAATCGCAAAGTCACTTGTGAAGTGCTGCTTCAACGCCACGAAAGGAAATCATTTTTGCATCGAATTGTGACGGGTGACGAAAAATGGATTTATTTTGAAAACCCGAAGCGGAAAAAATCGTGGCTTTCACCTGGCGAAGCCGGTCCTTCAACACCAAGGCCAAATCGCTTCGGCAAGAAGACCATGCTCTGTGTCTGGTGGGACCAGAGCGGTATTGTGTATTATGAACTCTTGAAGCCCGGCGAAACCGTTAATACACAACGCTATCGCCAACAAATTATTAATTTAAACCACGCATTAATCGAAAGACGACCGGAATGGGCCAGAAGACATGGCAAAGTGATTTTGTTACACGACAATGCGCCGTCTCACACAGCAAAAGCAGCGAAAGACACCTTGAATTCGCTTGGATTGGACATCCTTCCGCACCCGCCGTATCCGCCAGACCTGGCGCCATCTGACTATCACCTCTTCGCATCAATGGGGCACGCGCTCCCAGAGCAGCATTTCAGCAATTTCGAGGAAGTTGGAAAATGGCTCGACGAATGGTTTGCCGCAAAAGACAAGCAGTTTTTCTGGCATGGTGTTCATAAGTTACCTGAAAGATGGGCGAAATGTGTAAAAGCCGATGGCCAATATTTTGAATAAAACAAAAATTAATTTCCCTTCAAAATTACGTGTTTTTTTTACCAAAAAACCGGAAAAAACTTATGCATACACCTGGTATATTATCGAACAGGATAGGGAAATTAATTCTAGGGAAGGCCGTATCAAAATTCAATCTATTGTTCACCATCAACTGTCTTCTCCGATGTTTGCGACATGTTAAAATACGCTTGGTTCGCTGCCAAATTATATGACGACAGGAGATATTTCCTAAACGTTAACGAGGTGTACTTCGCGATTGACGTCTTGAAAAATCGTTGTGGATGCGGAAACTCGGCATTTATTACGTGCGCTCGATGCCGAAATAATGATTGTTTCCCATGTTTTCATGATCAGTACCACCCTAGTTGTTGTTGTTGTGATAACCAATGAAAAGTTAATAAAAAGATTGGTTATTCTTTTACACTCCTGTATTCTTTTGTCACAATTATTTCCCTACTTTCCAACCAAAAAATAAATAAATAAAAAAAGCTGCTCGCTTTCCCTTATAACACCAAAATGATCCACAATAAAAAATATTTATGCATTCCTTTATGGTAATATTAATATAATCGCATAGTAGTTGACGTAGAAATAATTTAATAATAATAATAATAATATCAGGGGTACAAATTGAAAATGCGGGTTTGATAACAGATGGCGTTACTAACGCTATACGCATCAGGCAGTACTGTGACTATGTTCATGTCAAAGCTACGTCTTATAGCTTTAATTTTCAGTATGTGTCAATTTGTCGCAGTGTCAAATTCATAGTTTTTTTGAGCTCTCAATATGTCGAGTTTCGTGCCAACAAAACAGCATTTGCGGGAAGTTTTAATTTACTTCTTTAATTTGAAGAAAAGTGCTGCTGAAGCACATCGATTGGTCTCCGAGGCTTATCCGAGTCATGTTCCATCGGTTTCAACGTGCGAGAGATGGTTTGTGCGGTTTAGAAGTGGTGATTTTGACGTTGAGGACAAAGAGCGGCCGGGCCAAGTGAAAAAGTTTGAGAATGCTGAATTGGAGGCAATACTCAATGAAGACTCGTGTCAAACTCAACAAGAGCTCGCAGATTCATTGGGAGTGACACAACAAGCCATTTCCCATCGTATAAAAGCCCTCGGAATGATCCAAAAGCAAGGACATTGGGTGCCGTATGAGCTGAAGCCGAGAGACGTCGAGCGCCGTTTTTTTGCATGCGAACTGCTGCTCGAACGGCAAAAACGGAAGGGTTTTTTGCATCGCATTGTCACTGGTGATGAAAAGTGGATCCATTACGATAACCCGAAGCGCAAAAAATCATATGGTTACCCCGGCCATGCATCATCATCGACGGCCAAACCAAATATTCACGGCGCCAAGCTCATGCTCTGTATTTGGTGGGACCAGCTGGGTGTGGTGTATTATGAGCTATTGAAATCGAACGAAACCATCACAGGAGCACTATACCGAACTCAATTGATGCGTTTGAGCCGCGCACTCAAAGAAAAACGGCCACAATACGAGCAAAGACACGACAAAGTAATTTTGCAACATGACAACGCTCGGCCACATGTTGCAGCGCCGGTCAAAACATACCTACAAACGCTGAAATGGGAAGTCTTACCCCACCCGCCGTATAGCCCAGATATTGCTCCTTCCGATTACCACCTTTTCCGATCGATGACACATGGCCTAGCTGACCAGCGCTTCCATTCTTACGAAGAAGCCCAAAAATGGGTCGATGACTGGATAGCAGCCAAGCCGGCCGAATTTTTTCGCGACGGTATCCGTAAATTGCCAGAAAGATGGGAAAAAGTTGTGGCTAGCGATGGACAATACTTTGAATAATTCATTTGTTACCATTTTTTCAGAATAAACGTTCAAAAATAGAAAAAAATCCCGCATTTTCAATTTGTACTCCTGATAATATTTTTAAAAGTCCACGCTGTTGTGTTGCGGAATATTCCTTAGCTGTAAGGAATATTAACTAAATACAAAATTCTAAAATATAGAATTCAGTCAAGACCGGACGCGAGGTAGACGCCGACTCAGCATGAGGCGACTCGCTAAGCAATTCACGAGTGGCTAAAGAAAGATGCCAACTAAGAGATTTTAGCAAACGCAGTTGCTAACTGCTCTACTAAAATCAGTATTAATTTAGACTCGACAATGAACGGTTGGTTCCCTGTAAAATACTTAGACAACAATTTGTGTGCATTCTTACTTTGATATTTAAATAGGCAACAGAAAGTTACCGTTGCTTATAATAAATACTTCCTTTTGTATAAATACGCATCTTCATCTTTTTCTGGAGATCCATCTCCTAATCGGCAAATGGTCCCGAAAATAATAACTTTTAATATTATACCGATTACCGTAATAATCTAATTACGCGGTACCGGCATAACAACGCCGGGATTCGATCCGGCGATCCAGCGCTTACGAAACGAAGATATTGCCGACTACGCTACGCGCCCTTATTGAATATGATTTAACGCAGAGAGTATATGAACGCTCGGAAATTTTCAATATTTTATATCTCGAAAACGGCTGAGAAGCGCATCCTATTACTTGCACATATTGCATCCCTGGGTGCGACCTACCTGTAAAAAAAATTTGGAGCGAATCGGTGTTCCACGTACCTGGAGGTCCCCTTGTTAGAGTGTTAATTTTGTTCAGATTAATTTTGTAAAAAATCAACTGGTGTTTGAGAATGCTTGAGCATTCTGCTACTCGTTGCTGGACTGCGCACTGCAGGCTATCATGGGCAACTGCTTGCTATTGCCACTCAGAAGCAGTATAACTTGCACTAGGTCATCGTACCAAGCAACAGGTCGCTGCGCGCACGCGCTCTACGACTGCTTCGATAGACAACGGCTGCTTTGTATAACGCAGCCATCTTGCGTTTTGCTCTTGCACGGTTTTCATCGCCACCGTGTTTCGTGCGTGCTCAAAATCGTTAAGTGCATCTAAATCAGACTCACAGTTCACTTCTGCCGACCTACAGTCTCTACGACTCAGCCATCATATCAGCAGTGATATATTGACGTCGGCATATCAGTACATCAACATTTGGCTCATTGTGTTATGCACCCAGCGTCAGCTTCACAGTGAGGCCCGATCGTGACAGCACATCTCATCAATTACACACGATTAATATATTCGTGTGTGGTAAAAGGCTCACCACATTTTATTCACTCTTTTTTGTGCTTATTTTCACATATTATTTTCTATATTTTATTTGGTTTATGCATGTAATATTGTCCAATGCAGACTGACAGGTGGAGCAATAAATGCTACTGTAATTAACGTCTGTGTACTGACTATTAATTCTCCTACAACAATTTACAGTCCACTTAACTCTACCATCTGAATTCTCGAACAACTGGGAAAAAAATGAATTTCCTTTCCCCTTTTTGCCGTGGTTTTGTAAGTCGATTTAATTCTTGAAAATCGATTTTTTACTTTAATCGAGTTTTAGTGATTCAATTCATTTCACGAAAATTTATCATTCATATCTACTGAATTTTCGTAAATCAATTTAATTCAACAAATTTAACGTTTCCCTTATTATCGCATTTTTGAGAATTGATTTATTTCATAGAAATTGATTTTTTTACTTTTTATTGAGTTTTGGTGATGCAACTCATTTCACGAAAATATATCATTCCTTTCTACTGAGTTTTTATAAATCGATTTGATTTAATAAAAATGTATCATTTTTTGCTACTGAGTTTTTATTAAACGATCTAATCTAATCTACAGAATCTAACATTTCCCTTTTTTTCGCGTTTTTTGAGAATTTATTTAATTCATAGAAATCGATTTTTTTTTCTTTTATTGAATTTTAACGATTCAATGAGATTATTGAATCCCAAATAAAGGGAAAACGTTAAGTTAAAAAATAATCAAAGAAATATATTTTTCTTTCTTTTTTCCTCCACGTGTAATTTTCAAATTGGGAAAGTTGTATGGAGACTCTTGAAAATGTGGTGGACATTCATACGGTTCTTGTAGAACTCGAAGTTAGCGTGTAAAAACTCATTATTCAACTCACGCATGAAATTTTCGTAAAGAAAACCAGTTTCAGAAAGGTACAATGAAAAACAAGAGCTAGTACAAAGAGACACGTTCGAAGAACTTCGAGAAAATCATTGGTTCTGTTGAGAATCCGTCCGATGTAATTGACCGATCTGGGAAGATAGTGGAAATAATGAAACCTCACTCGAGACAAGGTGGAAATGAACCAGACACGTGGATGTTATTTTGAGGAAGTTTATTCTACCTTCCTGGTGCAGTATAAAATATAATTTATGTATAATTTATAAAAATATAAAAGTGAAAAACAAATACAACAATAGGTTAAATTTAGACAAGATAAATAATATATAAATAAATACACCAAAAATCAGAGAATTGAAAATTACATGTAAATAAATAAACTGAATTTAATTCTGAGACTTTAAGCAGCACACAATTAATATAATTGTATATAATATCAGGAGTACAAATTGAAAATGCGGGATTTTTTTCTATTTTTGAACGTTTATTCTGAAAAAATGGTAACAAATGAATTATTCAAAGTATTGTCCATCGCTAGCCACAACTTTTTCCCATCTTTCTGGCAATTTACGGATACCGTCGCGAAAAAATTCGGCCGGCTTGGCTGCTATCCAGTCATCGACCCATTTTTGGGCTTCTTCGTAAGAATGGAAGCGCTGGTCAGCTAGGCCATGTGTCATCGATCGGAAAAGGTGGTAATCGGAAGGAGCAATATCTGGGCTATACGGCGGGTGGGGTAAGACTTCCCATTTCAGCGTTTGTAGGTATGTTTTGACCGGCGCTGCAACATGTGGCCGAGCGTTGTCATGTTGCAAAATTACTTTGTCGTGTCTTTGCTCGTATTGTGGCCGTTTTTCTTTGAGTGCGCGGCTCAAACGCATCAATTGAGTTCGGTATAGTGCTCCTGTGATGGTTTCGTTCGATTTCAATAGCTCATAATACACCACACCCAGCTGGTCCCACCAAATACAGAGCATGAGCTTGGCGCCGTGAATATTTGGTTTGGCCGTCGATGATGATGCATGGCCGGGGTAACCATATGATTTTTTGCGCTTCGGGTTATCGTAATGGATCCACTTTTCATCACCAGTGACAATGCGATGCAAAAAACCCTTCCGTTTTTGCCGTTCGAGCAGCAGTTCGCATGCAAAAAAACGGCGCTCGACGTCTCTCGGCTTCAGCTCATACGGCACCCAATGTCCTTGCTTTTGGATCATTCCGAGGGCTTTTATACGATGGGAAATGGCTTGTTGTGTCACTCCCAATGAATCTGCGAGCTCTTGTTGAGTTTGACACGAGTCTTCATTGAGTATTGCCTCCAATTCAGCATTCTCAAACTTTTTCACTTGGCCCGGCCGCTCTTTGTCCTCAACGTCAAAATCACCACTTCTAAACCGCACAAACCATCTCTCGCACGTTGAAACCGATGGAACATGACTCGGATAAGCCTCGGAGACCAATCGATGTGCTTCAGCTGCACTTTTCTTCAAATTAAATAAGTAAATTAAAACTCCCCGCAAATGCTGTTTTGTTGGCACGAAACTCGACATATTGAGAGCTCAAAAAAACTATGAATTTGACACTGCGACAAATTGACACATACTGAAAATTAAAGCTATAAGACGTAGCTTTGACATGAACATAGTCACAGTACTGCCTGATGCGTATAGCGTTAGTAACGCCATCTGTTATCAAACCCGCATTTTCAATTTGTACCCCTGATATAAGCAGCATACAATTATATTAATTGTATGCTGTATGTACTGAGAGCAGTGTGCATGCTGCAGCCAGTGCTGCGGAGCACGCCACGCTAAGAGATAGATGATTGCGTAAAATGTGTCAGTTATTCACTGCAAGCTCTCAGCAGATTGATCTGAGAGAAGTTGCAGTGAATAGGTGAGAGCACTTGCAATTGGATTGCTTGAGTGCTGTGAATGAATGTGAGAACAGCGACGCAGTCAGCACTGCGTAGCACAATACAACATAGACTGAGGATGCACAATTGAGCAGAGAATATTCACAGTATTTTTCCAGCAGATTGTCTGGGGGAAACTACAGTGAATATGAAGCACATGCGTAATTATAAAGGGTGATTTTTTAAGAGCTTGAGAACTTTTTTAAAAAAAAAAACGCATAAAATTTGCAAAATCTCATCGGTTCTTTATTTGAAACGTTAGATTGGTCCATGACATTTACTTTTTGAAGATAATTTCATTTAAATGTTGACCGCGGCTGCGTCTTAGGTGGTCCATTCGGAAAGTCCAATTTTGGGCAACTTTTTCGAGCATTTGGGCCGGAATAGCCCGAATTTCTTCGGAAATGTTGTCTTCCAAAACTGGAATAGTTGCTGGCTTATTTCTGTAGACTTTAGACTTGACGTAGCCCCACAAAAAATAGTCTAATGGCGTCAAATCGCATGATCTTGGTGGCCAACTTACCGGGCCATTTCTTGAGATGAATTGTTCTCCGAAGTTTTCGCTCAAAATGGCCATAGAATCGCGAGCTGTGTGGCATGTAGCGCCATCTTGTTGAAACCACATGTCAACTAAGTTCAGTTCTTCCATTTTTGGCAACAAAAAGTTTGTTAGCATCGAACGATAGCGATCGCCATTCACCGTAACGTTGCGTCCAACAGCATCTTTGAAAAAATACGGTCCAATGATTCCACCAGCGTACAAACCACACCAAACAGTGCATTTTTCGGGATGCATGGGCAGTTCTTGAACGGCTTCTGGTTGCTCTTCACTCCAAATGCGGCAATTTTGCCTATTTACGTAGCCATTCAACCAGAAATGAGCCTCATCGCTGAACAAAATTTGTCGATAAAAAAGCGGATTTTCTGCCAACTTTTCTAGGGCCCATTCACTGAAAATTCGACGTTGTGGCAGATCGTTCGGCTTCAGTTGTTGCAGGAGCTGTATTTTATACGGTTTTACACCAAGATCTTTGCGTAAAATCTTCCATGTCGTCGAATAACACAAACCCAATTGCTGCGAACGGCGACGAATCGACATTTCACGGTCTTCAGCAACACTCTCAGAAACAGACGCAATATTCTCTTCTGTACGCACTGTACGCATTCGTGTGGTTGGTTTAATGTCCAATAAAGTAAACTGAGTGCGAAACTTGGTCACAATCGCATTAATTGTTTGCTCACTTGGTCGATTATGTAGACCATAAATCGGACGTAAATCGCGAAACACTTTTCGAACCGAACACTGATTTTTGTAATAAAATTCAATTATTTGCAAGCGTTGCTCGTTAGTAAGTCTATTCATTATGAAATGTCAAAGCATACTGAGCATCTTTCTCTTTGACACCTTGTCTGAAATCCCGCGTGATCTGTCAAATACTAATGCATGAAAATCCTAACCTCAAAAAAATCACCCTTTATTAATTAAGCCGGCAAGATAGGGTGAGGAAAACGTGGTGCAGCCTGTGCTGCAGCGCACGCCACAAAGTGAGACAATAATGTTGATGTACCGTTAATTCTTTACTCCTCACTGACAGTGAATTGCTCTGAATTATGTGAGTGTACGCTTACCTGAGTGCTGAGTCCTGGTGAGCGAGAAATGTTGAGCGAGTCCGATTAATTGAGTGACAAAAGGGTCCGAGAGTCCAGAAATGCGTGCGCTGTTCCTTGGATGTTTCGCAAAAGTGTCTAATTTCTCAATATGGCTGCGGGATACGAAAGCGTCGTTGGGCGCTGAAGTCAATTGAGAGAGATAGCCGGTGAGCGAAGCCGAAGTCAAGCGAGAGAGACATCCTCTCGCTTAACGTGACTTGCCTGCGAGGCACAGTCTCGGCTCCGCGAGGCCCTTCGTCGGCTATCTCCGGCCCAACCGAACGTCGCGTGCTAGACCGCAGCAACAAGTCGACGCACGGCGAATATCGATGGCCGTGCGTCAGCTGATTATCCAACAGGTTCCAATACTACCATAAGTGTAAAGAATAATTATATTCGTTTTGGTAAGCAACTGTCAGTGTTCTGACTTTATTTTTTATACTGCTCGTCTTGCATCACTGCAGCATGTCAGTTGTCATCAAGATGTACTAGAAGTTTTTTTTTTGCTTCTTCTTATTAGTTAAACGTTCTTTTTTTTATCGTTTAGTTTTCTCTCTTTAAGCAAAATCAAAGCGCCTATATATTGTGAGAATATTAATAAACCAAGTGACCCCTGTCATTCCCCGATTTCTCTATTTTGTACTATCTTCCTCAAAATAGTAACCTCCCCCTATCCTAGAACGTATTACGCTTACGAAACACATTGGAGTAGTGAGGAAAATCCTTTGTTTTAGCCCTTCGCGTAAGTGAGGTCAAACACCAGCAAGGCTCGCTCGCGAAGCAGATTACACTAGTGAGAGAAATTCTTTATGTTAGCCCCTCGCGTAAGTCAGGTCAAGGGCTAGCAAGGTTCGCTCACAAAACATATTACGCTAGTGAGAAAAATCCTTTGTTTTAGCCCCTCGCGTAAGGGAGGCCCAGGCTAGCAAGTTTCGCTCACGAAACACATCAGTAGTATGTGTACACCTTTGCTCCATCCCAGTCCTATCCCCACTTCTTTTCTCACGTAACGGCTACCCCCACCACCCCACTTTTCCTCCGCCGAGCTACCCACTCTGATTAACCAGTGTCGGTAATGTGGAGATGGTAAAGTGAGATGGTATGGGTACCCTGGTGAACAGGGAAGTGTAGAGTTAAGAGCAGGATGGAGCAAAGGTGTACACATACTTGGAATAAAATTTGAAACTCACCTTTATAGTGGCGGCAAGTACGGCGGCTCTCCACGGTGACGGACACAATAATTACTCTATGGTTCTCTCTCTCTCTCTCTCTCTCTCTCTCTGTGAGTATAACAGGACGCTTCCTTTTTCGGTCTCCAAATTTTGGCTTTGTTCTGCTTTGTTCTGCCTCTGGGCATCTTGTTTCAGGACAAAAGTTTGCACAATTCATTTTTTCACCCATTGAGTTATTAATCTTTACTGCAAAACATTCATGCTCAGTGTAAAATGAAAAAAAGTTTCACAAGATTACTAACTGCACAACAGATAATTCTCTTCGCTGAGCTTGACCACTGGATCCCATCCATTTTCGACGACGCATGCGCGATATTATGATACATCGGTTCTCACTGCAGTCAGTCTCTGAAACGATCACCATCCCATCTTCATCGACCATGTAGCAACGTCACCATACTCTCACAACTACATCGATAACACCGCTCTGTCACCACATTGATCGCACTTACGGCCACCATGTTCCTAAGTGATTGTCTCCGTCATATAACTTTGCGCCTACTCTCCCAGCATCAACGCGTCTGAATTCACGTTCAAATATTGGAATATGAAAGTGCATTGCAGTGCCTCGATTATTCTCACTGTACAGGTGCCGAGCAATTTTCTGATATACGTATGCCTTTATACATATCTGGACAACGAACCTACCGGACTCCTATCGCGCTCTATCTTTGTTTGCTTTGTGAACGTTAATTGTGTGCGAGCACGTGTATACACTATCTACTATATATACACGCGTTGTAGTATTGTCGAGCCAACCTTGAAGAAGGCATTGTGAGGAGCAATATTTTATTATTTGTATTCTAGCTATCTAGCATTCTGTATGGCTTGTTTTAAGTGTGACAAGTGCAACAAGCGCATTGCAAATAACAGTGCCTCGTGCTTAATTTGTTTGAAATATTTTCACCTTGGTGGCGGTAAAGCTTATCTCTCGTCCAAATCAGCTAACGCTTGCTGTGCCTTGCATCCTTCTAATATGCCTAATTTGATGCGATCACCACCGTCATCCCCTAAACGTTCTGCTTCTACTTCAATGATATCTTTGAATATACAGCAATCATCTCACGAGGATCATCGACGCACACTAGATACGTCTGAAGATTTAATCGGTTCGCCAGTTGATGTTACGAACGTTTGTCGGCAGTGTTCGCCTACGAGTCAACGGTTGCTGAATACGGTTGCTTGCTACATCCATAATTCCTTTAAAGCAAAAGTATTGGCGTCTTCTCCGAATTAGTTTTCCAATGCGCCAGAATATTTGATCGTTGAAATTACCAGTTCCAATGCGAAGAAGCTACTTTTTGCTTCAGTATATAGGCGACTAAAAAGACTTATGTTTGATGACTTCATTCAAGTCTTATCTAATTTTTCACACGTTTATGAGAATATAATTATTGCGGGTGATCTTAATTGTGACTTAAGTAGCATTCATTATCAATCGTCGTACTTGCGCCAATTAGCTTTCTCTCTCTCATTTCATATTGTTGATTCTGCACCTACTCATCACCTACCTGACTCTGATACATGGATTGATGTGTTCATTACTTATAATGAGGAAAAAGAACATTTCTTTGTCAAATCAGAAGCCCCATTCATAGCGAGTCATGATCTTCTTGAACTCGTTTACCAACGTTGAGCCTCCTGAAGATCGTATTATCTCACGGCAAGCGTACTGTAATTTCAATGAATCCAGCTTTCGCGAATCTTTATCTCATATATTTAATATTACTGAATTATTCCATTTTAGTACTAGATTTAGTTTTAACTCCGGTCTCATAGATAATATGCCATTACATATTAACTCGATCGTTGAAACAGTATCCAAAGCGTATCTCACGTCATTAGACTATCATGCTCCATTCCGTTCATTCCGTATATGTCGGCCGCCAGTACCGTGGCTCACACCTGATTTGAAAAATCGTATGGCTCAACGTAATGCTTTATATTCACTTGCGAAAAGATCGAGTAATGTACTCGACATGGCGATATTTAGGGAGTATAGAGACACGCTTAAGAACGATCTCAGACAAGCAAAAAATGATTTCCACCTTCAGAGGCTATCTAACATCACAGACCCTAATAGATTATGGAAGGAATTAACGAAACTTGGCCTTGTAAAGTCATCTTTTCCATCTCCTATTCAATTTATTAAACCGCACGAACTTAATGAGTTCTATTGGGAAATATCCAGTCAACTGCCACTGTATTCGCATGATGAATTTTGTAGGCTGAGTTCCAATATCCAGCCAATTCGTCCTACGTTTAGTTTTTCTGAAATTACATGCTCACAAGTGCGTCTTGTTATCTCTGGCAACTCCAATTCAACATCGTATGCAGCTCGTCCTGATGGTATTTCGATATTTTCTTTAGTTAAATCGCTTACGGTATCACGCCCTATTCTGATGGCTATGATTAACCTCTCTCTAGTATATTCAGAGTTTCCTCAGTACTGGAAGAGGGCCTTTCTTCGGCCTTTGTCCAAAATAAAAAAGCCTCTCTCACAATCAGACACGCGACCAACAGCTAATTTGTCTGAAGTGTCAAAAGTGCTTGAGCGGCTTGTTCATAGACAATTAACCGATTGGACAGAAAGCATTAAGATATTTGATTCACGTCAATCAGGATACCGTAGCGGGTTCAGTACTGAGTCCGCCCTTCTGCGTATTTGCAAAGATGTTAGGTGTAATATAGATAGTAGACGCATGACCATTCTAATTTTGTTCGATTTTAGTAAGGCATTCGATACAGTTTCGCACCTGCAACTTCTCTTGAGACTAAAGAAGATCGGATCTTCTTATTCGGTTCTTGACTGGATTTTCTCATATCTGTCAGGAAGGACTCAAGCAGTCATCGATGATCACGGCAACTGCTCTGCCTGGCTACCTACCACGTCTGGAGTTCCGCAGGGTACTGTTCTCGGACCTCTTTTATTCTCGTTGTATATCAATAACATCGGTTCTGTACTACAAAATTCATAGCACATGATATTTGCCGATGACACCTAAATCTATCTTGATTGTTGTCCGTCACAACTCAACCAAGGTATTAGGTTGATATCTGAAGATGTCCTTGCTTTTGTTAATTTTGTGGTAGCAAATGGTATTAAGCCCAATCTTTCTAAGTCTAAGGTTCTTATACTAGGTAGTAATTCTTACACCCGTCAGCTGGATTTCTCTGAAATATTACCGACCTCATTAAATGGTGTTACTCTTCCATTCGTTAATGAAGCCCGAAATCTGGGTGTTACTATGGAGTGTAATTTGTCTTGGAAATCTAATGTACAGCATGTATCACAAAAAGTGCATTTTATTATTCACAAGTTGAAATTTCATCGCAATGCTCTTTCCATGCAAGTAAGGAAGTTACTAATCACTTCTCTTACTTTTCCTCAACTAGATTATTGCTGCCTAGTCTACCACAACTTATCGGATGTGCTAAATACAAAATTGGACCGTCTTGTCAACTGTTGTATTCGTTTTATCTTTGACTTGCGACGGGACACTCACATCTCAACCTTTAGGCGTCAACTTGGCTGGATCATAGTGAAAGCAAGACGTCTTTACTTTCTTGGTATTATTATGTTTAGGAATGTCCATCAAAGTTCACCAGCTTACATTCAAGAATTATTTATTCGAATGATAACCCCAGTTGAACGACCTTCAAGGCAGCCTCGATCAAGCTTTACCATCCCTACACATCGTACTGTGACTTACCATGAAGGTTTTTCGATATCTGGCATTTATATCTAGAACTCTTTACCGTCCCATATTACTTCTTCGCCGAGTTTATATGTTATTAAAAATCGTCTCTATGCTTACTTATTCGACCATGTAGAAACATGATAGTGTTGTAGTATTTTATAAGTATTTTATAAAATACTTTTGAATTTAAGTCCAACGTATTAATTATTGCCACCAGAGAGCTAAGATTAGTTACATTTAGTAGTTTAGCTTGTTTTTTATTATGTATTCTTGGTTTAGATTTTCATTCATATTTTGTATTCTAGTTGTAGTTATTTTACCAGAGTGATAAATCTAAGCGACAATGTAAGTGACCAAGTATGATGGAAAATATCTGGCAGTTCGCAACCCGGTTGGAGTCAGCGCCACCTAGATCCCTGCGTTATCGATCTCAACAAGATCTCTAACAATCGAATCTTGAATTATTTTTTGTCAACTCTGCTTGCCTCACTCATTCATTAAGAATTAATGAGGCAACCAGACCTGACGATTTTTAACTTCTAAAGAAATCGTGAAAAAATACTGCCACAGCCCGGGTTCGAACCGGGAACTCCAGAATTCTAGCCTAGTACGTTACCAATTACGCCACCGCGGCTCTAGCAACATTTATTCACGATCTCTATTTTTAATGTCAAGTAGTACACCTTTGTTTGTAGATTTACTTATTCTTTATTTGCTTATGTATGTATCGTTTTTGCCAAAGGCTTGCTCTCTCTCTCTCTCTCTCTCACGCGCACACACGCACCCACGCGCGCGCGCACACACTCACTCACCCGAACATCAGCATCTGCAGCTACGCCTCCGGGTAATACGAATTACCCGCACCCATGGAGCGTAGGCACCGTCAGGGGTATGCATGCGTATCCCGATCAGTGTATCGTTACCGAACGTTTCCTCGATACGATCTAGATCTTCATCCTCGTTAATTAAATGTTCGAGGCTGAATACTACGCACTTCACGAGCAACACCGGTAACGTACTAATCGGCGGCTCGGGGTGAAATAGCTGCGGCCAATCAACGTATATAGATTCCTCAAAATCGACCTGCAGCACCTCGCAGCTCCCGTCATCACCCACGTCGATAATCTCCCCGTGCACAGCCCTTTGATGCCGCATAATCACACACGACGCCCCTACGCACAAGTCCTCAAATACGAGTACAAAGCAGTTCCTCTCAACGCACTCCTCGATATATAATTCATCTAAATTGTCCTCCAGTTCGCACAATACCGCGGACATAACCTTCGTCCGCAGGCACACGGTATTATCATTAGTACTACATATCGCCCCACACACAAAAATCATTTTGAGTTTTTTTGATTTAGACATTCGTTGTGCACTGCTTAAGACAGACTGAATGTTCAGGATGCTGCTGGCGGGAATCACAAGGTTTGAAGATAATGAACCACCATCTGAATCATAACTAGGTGTCCAGCGCTCTGAATGCAACGACAGCGGTTTTGCACGTGCGTACCGCTTTGTGCTGTGCTCCACGCGCAGCGCTTGCTCTGCAGTGAAAGACGTAGAATATGTTACCGCGAGAGACCTCGATTATAATTTATATATAATGATAAAATAAGAGACACAGTAAAACGATTTGGATCTGGGAAAAAGTTCGTGGCGTTTTTTCCCGATAGATGGCATCAATTTCAAATAAGTCAGGAAATACAGATCGCAGCGCAACCACTAAACGTTCATTGGAAAGGTGACACTTCCAGTGTTACTTTGAGTGTACGAAAATCGAAATTGGTGCAGTGGTTGAAAAGTTGTTTGCGTTTGAAAATGGAGAAAAGTAATGAAAAATTGCGCTATATTTTGCAATGTTATTACGACAAAGGGAAGAACGCTGCGCAGGCTTGTGAAAAAATCTGTGCTATGTACGGTAAAGGTACTTTATCAAAATCTGCTGCGCGGAAATGGTTCGCTCCCTTTCGTTCTGGTAATTTTGATGTGAAAGATAAGTCACGCTCTGGTCGTCCAATCACTGAAAAGCTGAAAAAATTCTTGAAAAAGTCCAGCAAGATAAGCATATCAGCAGTGTCTATATTGGTATCGAGCTAGGCATTCACCACAAAACTGTTTTGAACCATTTCCACAAAGCTGGCTACAAAAAGAAGCTCGATGTATGGGTTTCTCATGAGTTGAGCGCGAAAAACCTGATATACCGAATTACCATCTGCGATACGCTGCTGAAACGCAATGAAATCGAGCCATTTCTGAAACGTGTCATAACATGTGATGAAAAATAGGTCACGTACGACAATCGGAAGCGTCAAAGTTCGTGGACAAGGGTTGGTGAGCCGTCGCAAGAGTTCGCGAAGCCAGGATTGAGGGCGAAAAAGGTGATGCTGTGTGTGTGGTGGGAGTGAAAGGGAATCGTCCACCATGAGCTACTTCCAATTGGTCTGACGATTGATTCTTAACTCTGCTCTGGATAACTATAGATATTACGCCAAGCAATTGAAAGTAAACGGCCTGAATTGATTAATAGGGAAGGTGTTGTCTTCTATCATGACAACGTTCGACCACAAACTTCTTTGATGACCCGTTGTTCAGTTTTCACGCTTACCAAGTACACACTCAACTCATGCACACGCTACAGTCACAATCATCTGACGCCTCGCGTCATATGGTATAGCTCGCAGGTATGCTATATCGATTTATCGACCGCGCACTCATGCATATTGTCCATCTGCTCACATCCTCGATCGAAGCTCACTCAAGCGGCCAACGCTGTTAGCGTGGCCTCATCGGCAAGACCACTCACAAGTCTCGCCTTCCATCGCTGACAGCAAATCACAAGCAAGCTGTGACGCACGTCCGTCTTCTTGATACTCTGCCGCGTGGTCGACGGATGTGGCCATTGTTCTCACTCGAGTCGCTCGCTATACACGTTCCCGCGTAAAGCTCACGGAGATATTCTCTTGTTCTAATCACTCTAGTGCGGATTCATTTCTGTAGTGTAATACATTCTTGGTCAAATCACCCGTGTTTAAACTCAGTGTTAGTGAAACTCACAGCAGATCATCAGAACCACAGAACCAATCACATAAACGTCAACGGCGTGGTTCGCGCGTTGGCTGCACAGACGCCATTCTGCTCAGCACCGATCATCGGCGTCCGGACTCTCATAGACTGCCGTGTGGCACTATTCGAGCTCTACAATCAGACCTTATCACCAGGATCAACCACACGGAATCACCAAGGCAACTCACAGGCCTGAGACCCAATCACCAACAGTACATCAACACGCAGGCCAGACCAATCACAGTAATATATTAAACACAATCAACAGGTATTTTTTCATGCAGCCAATGTTACATACTTTCAATAAACGTTGAATTTATTATTGTTCATTACCGAGTGCTTTTAATTATTTATACTTGTCACCAGGATCCTTAATCTTACTATTCGCATCTGTCACTTGACATGCTACGTGTGAATGTATCGACTTGCTACCTGTCGACAGATTAAAAAAATAATTTCAAATTAAAACTCAGTCTCACACTCATTATCATAACATTTTTTGGTCCTTCGAGCCGGATATAATGTACTCATACTCATTAACATACATTTTTTGGTCCTTCGAGCCGGATCCTGGTCAAGTATATAAATTTTATGCCTCGATACTCACATGAATCACCAATCAACACATGTAATACACTACAGATTGCGCAACTCAGCATGCATCGATACAAGACAATGCTCAATAATAATAAAATACTCACCCAAGTGCACTAATCATTTTTTGTAAACCATTCAACAGGCTCAACTAGTTCAAATCATGGCTGACGATAAGAAAGCGCAGTCAGACCAAAGCAAATCCTCGCAGGAAGGCGACTCACAGGATGGTGATGTGGAAGCAATCGATGAAGCAACAGTCGTTACCGAGACACTCAATGTACCACCCACGGTACAGAGACCACGCACCAGATCACCATCACCAAACACCAATCAAGCTAACCTCATGGAGTATAAGGTCGCATCACAGCATGCGAGGATAGCAATGATCAACCAGCTACACGATCACCTGCAAAACTCACCAGGCAGCGTTTCCGAAGAACTCAACGGCCAGTTAGAGATTTTAAATCGCACTTGGGACTGTTTTTGTAACGAGCATGATCAAATGGGAGAAACATGTAAACGTGCTTTTCTCACTCACCCGTATGTTACAGAGAAGGTGTACCAATCAGGCTTTGATAGTTACTTCAAGGCACTCACAATCATCCTGCGAAAGAAGGCAATCGCAAAAACTCAAGAGACCGTATCAAGCAGAACTGATCAACAGAGTCAACCAAGTCAGCACCGATCAACATTGCCGAAAATAACGTTGCCGGAATTTGACGGTGATTTTACAAAATGGCCGGCATTTAGAGACTTGTTTGCCTCAATGGTGGTCGACAATGACCAAATCAGTGATGTAGAGAAACTACACTATTTAAAGATCAGCCTTAAAGGATCAGCCGCTCAACTGATCTCCAATGTGCCGATCAACAATGATTCGTTCAATTCATCATGGCAAATAATCAAGGACAGATTCAACAACAAGGAAAGACTCATCCTGTCTTATGTTGAGAAACTCCTTAGTAACACTCGACCAGTGGCAAAATCTGCAGCCGCACTCAACACATTAGTTAGCTCAACGAAGGAAATAATCAACGCACTCAACGTTCTCGGAATTGATACAGAATCGTGGAATTATGTATTAATTTTCGTAGTTGCTCAACGCCTTGATACATCCATGCGTGAAGCATGGGAATACAAACGGAGTGCGCACAAGCAGCCAACCTCGTTTGAAGATTTGATGGGATTCATCGAATCCAGAGCGAGAGGTTTAGAAGTCATCCCAATCAACCCTGATCAATCGGCTGACAGAGCCAGCAACATCTCAAAACACTCAACAAAACCTGCACTTCTGCCAGCTAGACCGGCTCACCATGCGTCCACTCAACCGAGGACACACCAGTATCCATGCGATCACTGTGGTGGTTCGCATTACATAGTGAGCTGTGCTAAATTCAGAGAGCTACAACCTGCAGATCGCCACAAAGTTGTGACTGAACACCGACTGTGTTTCAACTGCTTTGGTCATCACAACCTCCACTCATGCAAATCAACCATCAACTGCAAGACGTGCGGTGCCAAACACCACACGATGATTCATTTGCCATCCACCGCAAGAACCACACCAAAGTCAAATCAACCAAGCACCTCAGCTACACCTGCCACAGCTCATCCAAGCACCAGCTCACGTCAATGAGAAATTGACGTGCCATTTTGCCAACTCATCAACTCACACGGTAGAACAGCAGTTCTACTAGCAACGTGTCAAGCATTACTCATCACATCTTTCGGCACTCACCAAGTCAGATTACTCATTGATCCAGGATCAGAGCTCACCTTCGTCTCAGAACAACTTGTATCGGATCATGGGCTTACTCGTCAACACTCATCAATTCCAGTCATTGGCATTGGAAACACGAGATCAACACAAACCAGAGGTACCACCACATTAACATTACGATCAATTCATTCATCATGTGGTGTTACCATCGCAGCTCAAATACTCAATAAATTGATGAGTACATTGCCTTCAGTCCACACTCAACCACAGCAGTGGCCACACATTTCATCACTGCAATTGGCAGACCCTGACTTCTTAACACCACGGCAAGTAGATATCATCGTCGGGGCTGATTCATACGGGCTTATCATCCAGCCTGGCATCAAGAAACACTCGGACTTCTTACCGATTGCACAATCAACAATCTTTGGGTGGATTATTCTTGGTCCAGTCCCAGAGAATTATTCAACACCAAGCAACTCATACCACATCACAGTAGAATCATCAAACAAGGAAATTCAAGATCTTCTCACGCAGTTCTGGGTTCAAGAAGAAACACCATCGACAATAGATCACAAGCTCACCCCAGACGAAGAAGCGTGTGAAAAGCATTTTCAAACGACTCACACTCCAGACGAAGAAGGACGGTACATCGTGCGAATCCCGCTCAAATCATCACCATCGAGTCTAGGAGACTCAAAACTCACTGCTCAGCGATGTCTACAACGACTCATGAAGAAACTCTCAACAAATAATTCATACACCAACTTATACAACTCATTCATGAAAGAGTATGAAGATTGTGGTCACATGATACGTGTACCATCCTACCACCAGTCAACTCAAATAAGCGACTCTGTTCATGACTATTGTGAAACCGAGACGACCTTGGCACATGATGCTGTAGCATCAGGAGGGTTGAGGGTCTCGGAAGATCAATTGTCAGAACACACTTACGCTCATCCTCCATATTATCTTCCTCATCATGGTGTACTGAAAGAAGATCGAATCACAACAAAGTTGAGAGTTGTTTTCAACGGATCCAGCCCAACGACGTCGCAAGTATCACTCAACGACATCCAGCATGTTGGAGCAAAATGTCAACGTGACATCTCAGACATGCTCTTATGGATCCGACAGCACAAACTCATCTTTTCAACAGACATCACAAAGATGTACAGACAAATCAAAGTCCACCCGGACGATTGGGATTTGCAACGAATCATATGGCGAGATGACCAACTCAATATGGTGCCATATCACCTAACAACAGTGACGTATGGGACTCGCTCAGCACCATTCTTAGCAATCAGATCATTACTTCAACTAGTTGAAGACGAAGGTCATCGCTTTCCGCTCGCAATTGAACCACTCATGAAAGGCAGATATGTTGATGACATATTTGGAGGAGCTGATCAGCTTGACACACTCATCGAAATATCAAATCAAGTCACCCAGCTCTGCATGGCGGGCGGGTTGCCTCTAGCAAAATGGCACAGCAACACCGAGCAATTCATCGAGCATATCGACCACCACTCACCATCAAACTCACACTCATTCGAAGATAGCAGTACCAAGTTACTCGGCCTGTCATGGATACCTCGTGAAGACGTATTCAAGTTCCACGCAAAGCCTCCATGCTCAAGTTCCAAGCTCACAAAGAGAATCATCTTGTCTGAAACAGCACAACTCTACGATCCACTCGGGTTTCTCTCACCATTCATCATCAAGGCCAAATCATTATTACAAGAATTATGGCTGGAGAAACTCAGCTGGGACGATCAAGTTTCAGATCAGATACACACCAAGTGGACGTTGCTCAGAAAAGAGCTCACTCAAGTCGATGAAATCTCAATTCCACGATGGATTCAACTCACAAGCTCAACACTTGTGGAGTTGCACGGATTCTCCGACGCATCTCAAATAGCAATGGCGGCTGCTATCTATATCAAAACAACAACTCCAGGAGAAGAAACCAAGGTTACACTCATCTGCGCGAAATCAAAAGTAACACCACTCAAGCGACTCTCCATCCCTCGACTCGAGCTCACAGCAGCACTGATCTTAGCAAAGCTCATGAAGTACGTGCAAACAACCTTGGAACTCACCAACACTCAAACGTTCCTGTGGACTGATTCCTCAGTAACGCTCACCTGGATTAACTCACACCCATCACGGTGGAAGGACTTTGTCAGGAACCGAGTGTCAGCAATTCAAGAACTAACTCCAAACAGCGTATGGAAATTTGTTCCTGGCAAAGACAATCCAGCCGATTGTGCTTCAAGGGGCATCAGTATCTCCCAGCTCCAGAAGCACCTCCTGTGGTGGACAGGACCACAGTGGCTCACAGGCGATCAATGTTCATGGCCAACTCAACACTATCAACAAGACTCACAGACTCATCAGGAGGAGCGACCGGGGGTCGCATTCACAGTGGCAACAAATCAGGACGTATATCATTGGGAGATGATATACAGACACTCTTCTCTCACTAGACTACTCAGAGTAACCGCAATATGCTTTCGAGTAAGTCAACTCATCAAGAAATTGCCAAACTCAACGCTCTTTAACCCTCTCTCGCCACAAGATATTGAGAGAGCAAGAGTATTTTTGATCAAAGCAACTCAAGCAGCATATTTCTCAACAGAGCTCAAATTGATCACCATAGCTCAACTACCAACAGCTCATCCCTTCAATCGCCTGACTGCCTATATCGACACTCAAGGCATCATTCGGGTTGGAGGAAGATTGACCAACTCACAACTGGAACTTGAGGCAATTCACCCAGCAATACTCCCACGACATTCTCACTTCACCACACTCATCATAGCAGATGCACATCACAAAACCATGCATGGAGGCACGCAACTCACCCTGAACTACACAAGGCAATCGTACTGGATTATTGGTGGTAGAGCTCCTGTACGGTCGCAGATACTCAGCTGCATAAAATGTGCTCGACAACGTGGCGTCAGAGCACAACAACTCATGGGTCAATTACCAACCAAGAGAGTCACCCCAGCACGACCATTCTTCTACTCAGGTGTGGACTACGCTGGTCCACTGACCATCAAAACCTGGAAAGGTAGAGGCGCCAAACAACATAAAGGATGGCTGTGCATTTTCGTGTGCTTCGTCACCTCGGCCTTGCATCTGGAGGCCGTGAGTGACTACTCAACTGACTCATTCATCGCTGCATTCAGACGGTTCACTGGACGCAGAGGCATCTGCAACACTTTCTATAGTGATTGCGGCACAAACTTCATAGGAGCAGATGCCATACTCACCAAACTCTTCACTCAAGGTACAACAGAATCACTCTCACTGCATTGCTCACTCACCAGTGATGGAACTACATGGAAGTTCAACCCACCAGCAGCTCCACATATGGGAGGAAAATGGGAAGCAGCAGTCAAATCAGTAAAATATCACCTGAACCGAACAGTAGGAGACATCGCACTCACGTTCGAGGAATTAACTACGTTGCTCATCCAGATCGAAGCAACGCTCAACTCACGACCATTGGAACCACTCACAGAAGACCCTGAAGATACTTCAGCACTCACACCAGCTCACTTTCTCATCGGAGAGCCGCTCACAGCCATACCAGAGCCATCACTCACAGATCTGAACGTTACTAGACTATCACGATGGCAACTAATACAACAAAGGCTTCAATATTTTTGGTCCAAATGGTCAACTCAATATCTCCAGCGCCAACTGTCTACATCGAAATGGCATCATCCATCGAACACCATCAAGGTCGGTTCATTAGTACTGATCACTGATGAGAGGTCTCCACCATCAAAATGGCCTCTCGCCAGAGTCACTCAACTCCATCCAGGAAAGGATGGACTGACCAGGGTAGTGTCACTTAAAACTGCAACAACAACACTCGTTCGACCAATCACCAAGCTCGCCATCTTACCAGCTCAAACTGAATGAAGAACAGATCACATTTAATCATCAACACCGTTGCTGATGGCGGGCGGAATGTTCAGTTTTCACGCTTACCAAGTACACACTCAACTCATGCACACGCTACAGTCACAATCATCTGACGCCTCGCGTCATATGGTATAGCTCGCAGGTATGCTATATCGATTTATCGACCGCGCACTCATGCATATTGTCCATCTGCTCACATCCTCGATCGAAGCTCACTCAAGCGGCCAACGCTGTTAGCGTGGCCCCATCGGCAAGACCACTCACAAGTCTCGCCTTCCATCGCTGACAGCAAATCACAAGCAAGCTGTGACGCACGTCCGTCTTCTTGATACTCTGCCGCGTGGTCGACGGATGTGGCCATTGTTCTCACTCGAGTCGCTCGCTATACACGTTCCCGCGTAAAGCTCACGGAGATATTCTCTTGTTCTAATCACTCTAGTGCGGATTCATTTCTGTAGTGTAATACATTCTTGGTCAAATCACCCGTGTTTAAACTCAGTGTTAGTGAAACTCACAGCAGATCATCAGAACCACAGAACCAATCACATAAACGTCAACGGCGTGGTTCGCGCGTTGGCTGCACAGACGCCATTCTGCTCAGCACCGATCATCGGCGTCCGGACTCTCATAGACTGCCGTGTGGCACTATTCGAGCTCTACAATCAGACCTTATCACCAGGATCAACCACACGGAATCACCAAGGCAACTCACAGGCCTGAGACCCAATCACCAACAGTACATCAACACGCAGGCCAGACCAATCACAGTAATATATTAAACACAATCAACAGGTATTTTTTCATGCAGCCAATGTTACATACTTTCAATAAACGTTGAATTTATTATTGTTCATTACCGAGTGCTTTTAATTATTTATACTTGTCACCAGGATCCTTAATCTTACTATTCGCATCTGTCACTTGACATGCTACGTGTGAATGTATCGACTTGCTACCTGTCGACAGATTAAAAAAATAATTTCAAATTAAAACTCAGTCTCACACTCATTATCATAACATTTTTTGGTCCTTCGAGCCGGATATAATGTACTCATACTCATTAACATACACCCGTCAAAAACTGCGAGAGCTTGGTTGGGAAGTTTTGATGTATCCACCGTATAGTCCAGACATAGCACCCTCGGACTATGACTTATTCCGATCTCTACAGAACTCTCTCAATGGAATTAAGCTGCTTTCAAAAGAAGCCTGTGAAAACCACTTGATTCAGTTTTTGAACCAGGAACCACAGAAGTTCTTTGCCGATGGCATCATGGCTCTACCCGAAAAATAGCGAAACATTGTCGATAATAATGGAGCATATTTGGTTTCAATAAATTCATTTTCCCACTATAAGAAAACCTGTTGAATTTTACTAAAAAAACGGGCACGAACTTTTTCCGAGACACAATATTTGTTTTTAATTAATTAATGTTTTATATAAATAATTTTACATATATTTACCGTCGCATGCGACATCCCGGCAAATACGGTAATCTTCGCTCGGAGATTTCTCCGCCGTTACATTTATTTTTATCACTGTCTGATCGTCGAGAAGCAAAAGTATTGTAGTATTCACGTACTATTCTGTTGTTTTTAATTACATTATCGCTAAAGAGATTACTAAATCGCGACATGGTGGAGCCACACGACATAAGATGCAGGAATACGATACAACATTGTCTACACACATTGAACGTATTGTTCTGTAGCTGCTTGAGGTCGTTCCGATAGAACTTGCAGTTTGTTCGTAGTCATGCGAGATGTTGCGGTATAACCGGTGGTAGTCCGTAGCTATCAAAGTACATTCCTATTCGATTATGGTTAACGCACATATCGATCCAATGCTCTCCAGGTCCGTCGTGGTTATTCGTATTAACTACGAGTCCGGCTGGTAATGACCATACATGAGGAATTCTGTCAGCTGGGTATACGCCAATGGTTAAAGGTGGTTGATGCTGCAGACTCTCGTAGATTTTTCTCGTGTGCATGCTGAACAGATAGTCAATGATCAAATGATGACCTATACGCTTTGAAAGACGTATACATATGCAAAATTTATTTCACAGCATCGTCGATCGTGTCGCGACTACATGGTGAAGATTTCTCCTTTTTCTTATTCTCTTCCTCTTCGTCTGCCGACCAAACAACCATATATGATTCTCCTTTAAACGGGTGCTCGCGAGCTAATTTTTTATTTGGATAGCCTGGCGCATTGCACAATGCGAAGACACTGTATCGTTTGTCATAGCGTGTCTGAAGCATTTTCGCAATGATTTCGGCATAAATGTGTACGATGGAGCGCTGTCCTCGTCTTCCAGGTTAGAAATTCCACGACTCGTGATATCGCAAAGAAGTATAGCCTTCTCGTGACGGCGTGTATAGATACGTCTTGATTTTCACCGGAAATTTGACGCAAGGTCGCGTATGCTTCTTTACAGCTCACATCGCCCTCGTACAATAATTCGGCAAAGTGACACGGTGGTGCGACGATCAAATCAGCAGAGTACGGTCTATCGACTGCGACCACGGCAATTTCTTTCGGAATAAATTCCGAGTCTTTATCATGCATTCCCTGTATATCCACGACGATATTCATTTTCACGTCTAATCTGTATAGATGTTCAAGTTCGACTGATTACTTACTCATCGAGACAGTTCTACGTCTCTTGACACGAAATAATTTTATTCCGACATCAGCACATTTTTCGCTTATCCGGTAAAATCCATCATTACCTGCCGAGTGGCATCGATTTCAAGGACATTATCATATTCCACGTAGACTACACAATTTACCGTTGATGCAAGCGCATCCTCAAATCATACCTCTATTCTCACACTACCGTGCTTTATTAAATTCCAATGTGAATTGCTGTTCGCCGAAAGATCGGGTGTCAAATCAAAAGCAAATAGACAGTATCCATCGCGATAATTATCGTGATCGGTCGAATTACCATCGTTCAAGAAATGTATTCCAGTTCCCGAAAACAACGTTTGAAAAGTATTGTAACGGTAATTTTTAACGTTATCATATATTTTTATTTTTCGTGGGAATTCGGGCTCGATCACAGGACTAATTAATTGAGACTTCTTAGTGGTTGACAGTAGGGCTTTATTCCAAGAAAAACAATTTCGTAAAAACGTCACTTTTAATTACGGTCACTCGAATTCTACATAATGTCCATCTAATTCCGTAATTTCCGCAATTATTTCGACGATTATAATTTATTTTATGTTTACCTCTCTCGGTACTCTCGTAGGCTTATTATTGTTCTTGCACCGTCGTGTTGTTGTACCCTCGGTGCACAGATATTTCACACTCGTTGCTATTACGCTTCGCATTCGCTCTTTCGATATAGTGTATCAACTCTACTTACAATTCTTTATCTTTCACACTTATTTTACTTATTATATCGGGCAATGTTTATGACGTACGCTGTTATTTCTATTTTCCTATACGTTTCCTTTTATAGTATTGATTAAACTTATGCACTTGTTTCTACCTTTATCTATTTTCTAACGTTTCCTAATTCTATATTCTACTCGGTATCGAAAACTCGGGGTTTCCGTCGATTTTATTTATCATTATTTCTTCTTATTCGAGCATGACTTCTCGGTATCCGCGGGCTCGAGCTTCGGTTACACACACACACATTGGCTTCGACTCGTTTCGTGCACCTACACCGCCACACGCACACGTTCACTACTTGTACAGAGTGTATAAACTCTGTGTACAATTCTTTCTCACTTATACCCGTTTAACTTTCTCTCTGTCGTTCTTCCACTCATATGCACGTATAATTTTCGTCTCTACAGCTGGTTTAAAGACCACACGGTTTAATGTTATTCTCCTTTCCACGACTCTCCTAATTTTATGCATTAATCCTGTTCTCTTATAAATGACTCACTTAACTGTATTCATTAATACTATTCACACAGATCTACTCGCACCCTCACTTAATCTATCCCTATTTTAATTTATTACTAATTTTGTGTTAATTCCACTAACTACTTCTTTATATCTTTAACACCACTCGCCTAATCTATTTTTCTTGCGGGGTTTCTTTTCCACTGATTCGTTATTCCGTTCTCTATGTTAACAGGAAGTGATTTCAAATCTCTACAAAACCGTTTCTCGTCAATTCTTATTTCGTTAAGTTTTTCCACTTATCTTTTTATGTTCCTGCTATACTAACTTCGAGGATAAGAGAGCTTCCTCTCCCCGCGCAGGCTCTTTTATAGGCTTCCCCTCACCTCATTCCCCTCTGCCTACTCTTCATCGTAATTTTCAAACCTAACGCATCTTTTCGGCTTTTTCGATCTGCCGTTGCCGCGCTCACCGCCTTCCCCTCGCCTCCCAGCAAAATCAGTTGGTCGCTGCCCTGCTGTTTATGTCAGCGAGGGAATTCCGATGGCGTGACGTAGCATGTTTTTCACGCGAGTTCGATGGCCTATTGCCCGCGAACCTCGGTACTCTTGTACCGAGTCTGTCGCTCAGGTGTTCTTATGCCTCGAAATCTATACCGGCTCTTATAACAACGTGGACTCGAGAGTATAACTCTATTATCTCGCACTGATCATTATCGCTGCATCTACTCCTATGCTCATGCTTGTAACTATGTTACAGTATCCACATACGGATGATTTTTCGTGAAATCAGTTGGTAACGGTTTCGAAGGTATTTGAGCAGCATCTACATCCAACGAGAGATAATTTATCTTGTAATTTTTAAAATTGTATGGATTCACACTGATAATTTTGCGCTTCGGCAATTGACCTAGCATGATATTATCGATGGTCTCTCCACGAACACCGGAGTAAGAGGATATTTAGCCTTAGATTTTGCCAGAGTTCTGGCGTGCGAGAGCAGCACACCAGGAGCTGTTTTTGTTGTTGTGCCGCGAATTAATTAATTGTACATTATTTTGCCACTGTTCCTTCTTCGCGTGAGGCCACTCATCGAAGTAGAAAAAATTTGCAAACGTAAGTAACGCGCTGCGAGCAATGACTGCTACGACTTGCTGGAAATTGCAAGCGATGATTATTGTGAAATTCATTGCGACATTCGATTTCGGTCAACGGAGTGAATAACTGCTTCGCCAATATCAGTCCAAAATTTAACATCGACCTGAACGGTTGATCGCGGGTCGGACTCGCCCGAATTATTAAATTCTATCAGTAGATTCAAACGCGAGAGGTTGGTTCCTCGTGCGCCCTAGAAACCACGATTTATTGTATTATACCTTTATTGACTTTTAAATAGACAACGGAAAGTTACCGTTGCCTATCATAAATACTTTCATTTTACATAAATTCACGTTTACACGAATTACTTGTGATTCATCTCCTAATCGGCAAACGATCCCAAAATAATAACTCTTTGATATTGTACCGATTACCGAGTTATACAATCACGCGGTACTGGCATAACATTGTTCTACAAACGAGAAGCGATGCCTCGAGTATCTTTAAGTCGCATTGACCAATCTTTGTATCCCCCACAAGACAAAATAATCTCTAGACCGTCGCAACTCGACACCCTTTAATAGGAACCGCTCCTGATTAAATATATTGCAATGCAGATTGCCGAGCAAGTCTACAGTTTTTCCGACATTAAAAAATTGTGTACTCTTTACAAGACCCGTATTTCCCGATGTTATATCATTAATTTTTCCAGGGGTATCATCGTACCAGAGAACGCTCGTGAGATGCGAATTTTTGGCTGCTGGATCGTAATTCAAAAGTGTTTCTATGTACGCTCGATAAGCGTAGGCATTATTTAGAGGTGAAACTAGTTTTTTTTCATTGAAGTATACATCCACCTGGTTAAACATAGAATGCAAGAGATTGTTTACAGGGGCGGTACTTACTTTCGGCGCTGTACCCGCGGCAATTTCCGTAGAAGAAGATGTTATATTCACCCCAGATGAAGCATAGTATGCGCGAGGTCGATATACTCATCACCCTGACCAGGAATAACAAATTCAATAGGTGAATAATACACCCAATTGGAGCCTTCGATAGTAGTTTGCGTCGGTGGGAGTAAGAATAATTCAAGTTCCGATTTAAGACACTCGCACGAGTGCGCATGTAGAAAAGCCATCTAGTTTAAGCTATCCAAAAATATCTGCAACCGTTCGTTGACGAGTCTTCTTCTTCTCATTGTTCTTATTCTTCTTCTTCTCCTTTCTTACTTTTCTCTTTATTACACTTTTATTTTTATGGGAGATACGTCGTGGTTTACATTCGTTCGATGAATGAGGAGCTCGCGAAATTTTGCGCTATTTATAACCAGACCCCCGCATGAGAGTGTACATTTTTTCAGAGGCTTTGCATTTGAGATCACTGCCTGATCCTCGCACTTTCTCGCGAATAGCATCTTTCACAGCTACATTTCTATCGAGGATATCTCCGGCTACGTTTACACCAGCTAGCTATGCCTCTTTTCCAACTGCTTTAGCGCCCTTTTTTAAAAGTGGTAACACTCGACGAAGCAGGCCCCCGAGAAAGCTGCCGATACCGTGTCATCGTTGATTCGGTGTTCCGATATAAATATGGCTAATACCGCCCTACCCGCGATGGCCCCAACCATGCTGCACACTGTCAATATCATCCATAGCGGCGTAATCAATAGTAGGGCCTTTTGAAATGTAGTTTCATGGTCAACGTTCCTGGTTCGAATGGTATAAGATTTCCAAACGCGTCTCTTATATCGATCTCGATAGTGTGTAAATTGTTGCGCAAGAGAGGTGTATATCGTGACGTTGAAAACGATATCATTTTTATCGAATCATACTGACAGTCATCAGCATCAATAGGAACAACTCGTAAGAGGGGTATTTGTACATCGCCTGTAATATAGCTCTCGCAGATATCGGTGTATAGAAACAGGCTGCCTGGTATAGCACCGGTGAGAGATGTAAACCTCGAACCTGTGTATTCGCAATGCGGTTGTATCATTACGGACCTACAGGCGTCTTCCGAGAATCCTAGTAGCCTTGCGATAGCGGGCGATACGCGAAAGTCGTGGTATCGTAGATCGTCGCATACACGGGCCACGTCGACCTGCCCGCTCGGAGCGGTTTAAAGCGCAAATGACCGGCCACGTAAAGTAACTTATTTATACTCTCCAAAAGAGCGTTTATAGAGCAATATACACCAGGTGAAACTTGGTCTCCATGTTAAAAGAAAAAAAAGCGCGTCTCCGTGTTAAATGATTTAAGCCCGATAAATCATAATCACCATTCTTAAAAGTTACGAGATTTCCTACAGTAGGAACATGTAAAAGAGGCATTGGATAAGCAATTTCCTCAAGAGAAACAGACCATTCTCCGTTCAAAGGTATCTGACGCGGTAGTTTTGTAATAAATTTCGTCGTCGTATTATCCGGAAAATACTGCATACTACTGTTGCTCGGTAGTACGACAAAGAAAAAGCTATCCTTGGAACTCATATATATGAGGGACGGTGATTCCGAGCGTTCTTCCTCTTTATCCTCTTCCTCTCTTTCGTATTCTCAGATGACGGAGGCACTCGTACTCGCGATATTTCTGCCTCTTAGAAAATGCCGTTGATAGTCTCGTTATTCAGATCGTGTAAAATATACACGAATGGTTCATGATTCACTGATATACGTTGAATCCTGAATAACTTGTTCAAAATAATAACTCCCTAAAAATTTTGTTAAACATCGATGTAACGCTTATTTCGCGTGTATGTAAAGTAACGCCACATTCGCTCTTTTATGGTCCGTTTAAAGCGTTCGGCAATCGAGGCTTTCATATCGGGGTTACAAGCAGCACGAAAATCGATATTCTTTTTCTTGAGAATGAGCTAAAATGGAGTGCTGATAAATGCTTTGCCTCGATCAGTTTGCAATTGCTGCGGCCGACGATTGTTACTCCGTGCGAGTGTGCGTGTGACACCGCGAGCTACGTTTGTGCTTGTTTTGTTTCAGTAAATACCCACGCGTATTTGCTCAACACGTCGATAACAACAAGCAGATATGCATACCCATCGCTGTACGTAGCTATCGAGCGAAGATCAGCTAAATCAGCCTCCCATACATCGTCTATATTACTCACGTTGTACGTACGACGGGAAAATCACTGTCGCACGAGTTAATGCATGTTATATGAATCCTGTGTCTCGTGCCATGGTAAAACATTTTTTCCCGTTACTCTTTGATCCTGCAGGGCCAAATTTTTTGTTCGAGAATAGGAGGCAGGATGAGCGGTGTCATAATAGATTTTTTGAACAATTTTCGTAATTTTAACGATGACCAGTTCAATGGGTTCTTTTTCTTTTTCTTTTCTAACTATGTAGGGGATCAATATTCACTGAGGTGTCGTTGACTTTCTACTTGTGCGATAATTTGCAATTGTTCGTCCTCTTCTTCCTCCCCTTCCTCTTCCTCGATGATGTCGTTGTCCGCCGTGAGCATTAAATCTCGGTTTGAGTGTCCGGTCTCGGCCTCGTTGTTGCTGCTACTGTTGCTGCTGCTGCTACTATCCCTATCGTGTAGTAAAATGAGACACCGCTGCGGTGTCGACGATGATGTAGGTGTAGGCTCGTGTAGGAACTCGTGATTGCCGATGAATTCCCGTGGCGTCTGTATTGTTCGCTGGAATTTGGCAAAGTGAGATCGACCGATGAATTTCTCGCGTTTTCTAACTCGCATAGCATGGTTAACAAGATCAACGATATTGGAATTTAAAATTCTTTTGCCGTCTATGGAAACAACACCGTTACGATCCTATGTCATTTTTTTACCAACGGCGTTGCGATGCAAATTGCGAAGCAACGATATTGCTTTAGATTAAAATTTTTTTGGTACTCTATCGATAATAAGTGTGTCATTGAGTCAAGATATAACTTCGTTTTGTAAAATGTCGTCGATTTTATTCTCGTGACTATCGAGTATTGCAATTTTTTGTTTTGACGAAATATTCGGTACTGTATTATCGTACTCGACTAAATGAAGATAACGCTGTAAAACCTAATGGTTCACTATCCATTTCTCTCTCTCGCTCTTCTACGAGTGAGAGTCCAGAATTTCACTCAACTCAGAGTCGAGACGCGATAATGGCGTAGCAGCTGTCTGTAGGGAGGGCGACGGGTCTGTAGTAGTAGTAGTAGTAGTAGTAGTAGCAGCAGTAGTGGCAAGTTCAGCATGACGATGAATGTCATCATGAGGAATGAGTACCATCTTTCTGGCATATTCCATGGCTCGTGTGGACCAAGACAAGCACAAGAAGCAACTTGAGAAATCCGACACAGTGCTCGACGATGATGTTCTTCTTACCGCTCCAATTTTCGCTTTTGGCGGCTAGTCGTCGAAGAATTGTTGCGTGCCTCCGAAGATGATTCTTTTGCACGTTGTTCAGACTCACATTTCCCTGTAAAATGTTTAGAGAACACTCGAATGTACACCGTACGAGCGCTACATTTGCTTTGCGCAAAATTGCGCGTCGTTGGTCTTCGTTCAGATAACACAGCGCTTGCAATATAATTATTTGCTTTTCATCGAGAGGTCCGCGCAACGCCATTACAAGCCCATTACTGGTACATCACGCATCGCAACGCGAACCTTTATGGTTTTTTGAGGCACGTAAACGTTATGGTATTGGTCATCGGGAATATACAGGCGCGAAATCGACAATTATCACGATTGTTTCAAGTCGAATAATAGATAGCCGTGCGGTGCAGCTGTTGCATCGAAATATACCTCCTGCAAAAATCTCAGATTCTCGGGACATACATTTCGTCCTAGATGTTGAATTTACGCGCGATCGCGCGGATTTTTAAAGACAAGGATATAATTAGCGTTTAAGGAGATATCGTGCTGCCCGTGACCCTGATGGAAAAGATTATGCGTGATGAAGATGACACTCTGATATTTATGATGGCTACCTTTGGTGAAAAGATCAACCACGGAATTGTTCGATCCTTCGCGCATTAGATCGTCAATGACCACAAGTTTAGGTCTTGTATCATTCGAGTAGTCTGATGCTTACGGTAAACGCTCGCAAAATTCGATTTTATCACCGTACTGTGACTACGAGGAATGCCACTCTGAGTAATAAAAAAGTATACGCTCGAACGGGACATCCGTCATTTCACCCATGTATTTAAAGAATTTGTTGACAAAATTCGTTTTACCAAAACCCGTAGGACCGCTCATCACGGCTGTCCATGGATGTTTCCAACGTGTGTCCATATCGATGACTGTCATACAAAATCAATGAGCTGACTCTTAGATAAGCTTATACCGCGACGGCGGCGGTGACCCCGGGGCATCAGCTATTTTTGCGGCCTTGACGAGCTTATAAGGCGTGGCGTGCCTGTACTAGCTGATGAGCCGCGGGCTCGCGGTATAAGCTGATGTTTACACCGTTTGTAAATGAAATATCGATAGTTTTTATATTTCTCACAAATAAGGCTATATTTTTATTCCACTATGCATACATCTCGATGTGCAAATTTTATGATTCATGTAATTCTAAACAGCAATATTACGAGTATATGCACGGAGGTAGCACGAGAAAGTCAGAACAAAAAGAAACACTCGATGAGAAAGACGGCACAAAAGGAATCAATGATGAGAAAGTCAGAACAAACGAGAACGGTAGAGAGATAGCAGCTACTGCTACGAATAGCAGCACAGAAAGAGCGAGCAGACAACGCTCTTATACATAATAAATCAATATATATTTTTTAACTTACTTTACACAGTAAATACAATACATGAAATTAGACAAAAAGATTATTTTAAAATACCGGGAATTCAACCGTAAGAGTATATACTTTTTTGCGTTATACTAATTAGTGTATTTCACAACAGCCGTACGATACAGTAGAGTACATGCCGCGCTGCTTTCGCTTCGTGTTAACAGGTTCGAATGATTTTGTTTCTTTACGCGTACTACATGATGTAATTCGGTACGTCGAATAGCGTCAAATTTAAAAATAATACGTACGCTCCTAGCTCCTGTCACGAAGGATCGTAATGCGTTATAATTTACGTCACGGCTATTTGCAAAGTTTAGCGTGAAACCCTTTACTTTACATTTTTCAATAAACATGCCGTCGGCTTTGCGAATAAGGTATGGGTTATATTTTGGTCCTCCCGAAACGATCGAAGTTATATAACTACCAGGCCCGTGATCGGTTAATTCATCCGTGAGATATCCTAGCAATTTACCGATTGGCGGCTCATACTCGTTGTCACCGGGGCGACTCACGTAAATACAGGATTCGGTATCGCAGTATTCTTTGCCCGAGCACATCAAGATAACTGTATAGTTTTAGGCGTGCCTGTGCCGTCATGTATGCTGCAATCACGGCGTTTGATGTCGGGGATGATTGGATAGCATCGCGGTTGCTCACATAGTTCACATACATGATCTTGTCATTAACCGGTAGTATTCCCGTCACCTTAATCTCCGGACTCGTTAGTAAATTCATTAGATCTGAGCGCGTAAAAACGATAATGGTTTCCGCGAGATTCTCGCGTCGACGTAACTTTCCACAAACTAAATTAAGAGCCAATTTTGCAAGCGATCGTAAACCGGGAATTGACTTTAGAGCACTTCGCTCGAGATATATACCCTCTGACTCCACAAATAACGCTATGAAGCGTTCTATTGCTTCCTCCTCATCGTTGCACTCTGATGGCGGTCCACTCGCTTCCTGTTTTATTTTAAGGAATGTTTCGATGTACTTGTCAAAATGACCACCTCGCTGCGGTGTTGAGTCATACTGCGTAACAACGTATTGCCAAATTTCATCGATACGCGTCACCTTATATCCGAGCGAGACAACTTGTCTCAGCTCGTCCACGACCCATGTGCTGTCAAACGCTCGCTCAGTCATATCATCGTGTGTGTGGCCCGCGATTGTTTCCATGTCTGTATAGCACGTTCTACACAGGGTGAACAGTAATTTCCCATGCATGCGAACAGGCAGTCCGGGGTTATACAAATCGTGTAGTGCTACTCCGGTACACTTCACGAGACCCTCGACGACACTTAGATCGTTTTCAAGTCCTACGAGTTCTCGACACTCGTCACCAACGTACGATTTCACATGTCAAACGCGATATTTTCCATTCTTACACACCCATGGTTATAGCGAGCACACAACCACATAGCGTATCTGCTCCCTATTCGCGACGTCGTACAGGCTTACAAAACTTTCCGTTCGACCACCAAAGAATGGATCGCGTGGTTCGAGAGGCGCCTGCTTGACCATGGCATGATTTTTTACGTATAACGATATTTCCTTGTTATTCTCGAATAATTTGGAAAAATCGCATTTCCATATTTCGGTTAGAGTGTCCGATGTGATTCGTCCGGAAATAAGAATGGTACGGTCGTATCGCTCATCCATTGTATCACCGAATTTAGTTCGAGCATCTCTATTCACGCGATAACATCCCGGACATCCATGCCAAAAGCAGCCGTGAAATTAAAGACGTGATGGATCCCTGCATCCACGTAGTATCCTTCGACAGCCGGTAAGCCGGTCGGAAGGCGATATTCTCTCGTGCGTCCAGCATGAGCGATAATGCAGTTGCGCTTACGCTCGAGCCATACGAGCTATACGAAGGCCTTGCGGGACTGCTTATCGCCCCAGCAGTACCCCCCTGGTGGTAACACCGCAATGCGATCTTTCTGTAGAAAATTCTTTCGAAATACTCTCATACATGCTGATGCTATCGTGCATGCTTCTGTAACGGGGCACACACTTCCGCAGCGTATAAGTAACTCTCGAAAAGCTAGACATGCTCGTCTCAAAACCGTAACATATGAACGACAATATTGCACAAATTGCGTCGCAAAATCAAATTTCTAATCGAGGCGACTCGATTCTTTCTCATACCACTTTAAAAATCGCTAGCGATTCGCTGAGAACATGGTATCGGGTGAGTAAAAATGCAGAGCCGGCAGAGGACCTGTGTAATTCCAATATTCCGGTGTGTTGAATAAATGGGGAAATATACGTTTTGCCACCTCATCAGCGGAACCGAATGCTTTAGGTAAAGCGCTAAGAGCCATGGGTAAATAGGTTAGACTATCGAGAAAAACGACATCGCCAATCTTTGTCTAGACAATCGTCCTACCATTCATACGCATTGTGTAACACATAAATTCGGCTCGTGAATTCGTGACGATTTATCATCGTGCAATTGATCGTGTTGTTGCTTCTTAAAATCATGAAACCAAAATCTCATGGAAGGCTTGTCCTTTTTCTTCCTCTTTGGCGCTTCTGGTTTCTTAAGAGGTGCTACAAAACACGCATGCGTAGTCGATCGAGTTTGCCTGCATGTAATACAAAACGATATACAACATACATGCATCTTTTTATCTGTGATTTTAATCATAAACGAGCAGCCTCTACAGATTTTCAATGCCTTACAAACGCTGTACCGTCTATATGTACGAGACGTGATATCCGCGGAGCCCTCACCCTTGTGATGAGCGAGGTAAAATCACCAAACAAGGAACGATTACAGTCTGTGCAATGCTCAGGCTGAGGACTCTTTTGCCGTTGCAATAAGTGGATTTACATCGAACACATTGATAGCTACAGCGATGCTCGAGTACTTGATTATACTTGGAAATACGTGTGCAGAACCCCCGACTACCTAGCACACCATCGAGATTTAATATTAGCTGGTAGTTATGAGAACGCTCGTAATAGAGAATAAAAAGTGTATGATTAATTTTACCTATTGCAGAAAGTACGGATTTTCGCCCATCATACAGAGCCGGAACGCGGTTTCCAAAGGTGATAAATTCATAAACAACAATCGCTATACTCTCGTGAACCAAGTACTCCTGAAAGACCTGAATCTCGCGCACCCTCTAGACGGTGTCGTTACCCCTGCATTACGCGTGAGCTCTATCGCTGGTTATATTGCGCTCCTCGAAGCCCGTTCCGAATTTGACACCATCGGCTGTATACCATTTATTAGAATTTTTCTTTTATTTAATTAAATTTTTTGTTTGTCGCTAGCTGTATGCTATGTGTATAAATTGTGTAATGTCAGAATTACGCACTTATATTTGCTTCTAGTCCTCGAATCCGTCGATTCCACCCGGGAACCGCCGACGCATTTCGTGAACAAACTCGAATGTCGGCGGTCTCGGCACAGTGAATCGTGCAAAGCAAAAAACGTTTGGGTCCGACTCGTACCCTGTTTTTTCATTTTCCTATTAATATCCCCGTGATTTTTTTCATTTTGTCAGCGTAATTGTAGTATTAAAAGCTTACCTGAATCTACCGGGTCTTCCTCATCCTCCTCGTCGTCATCGTCCTCCTCTTCCTCCTCCCCTTCTTCTTGTTCTTCTTCTTCTTCTTCATCTTCTGCTGCTTCTTCTTCTTCTTCTTCTTTTTCTTCTTCTTTTTCTTTTTCTTCTTTTTCTTCTTCTTCTTCTCCTTCTTCTTCTTCTTCTTCTTCTTCCACGTTATCTGTATTGCTATTGGTATCATCCCTTGAACTGTATTGTCGCGATGGACCTGCGACGGCACCATCTGTTTCTCTCGCAGGACCGACCATGAAAAGACCGTTTGTTGGCTTATACTCGTAGAACGGCTGGGTAAAATTTATCGTTGTCCCTGCTATGATCATCTGTATCGGTTCTACCTTCCTCATCGAAATCATAGGTGTCGGATCCCATTTCTTCTTCTTGATACCGTCGAACTATAAAAAAATCTTGTGAAATAAAAGAAATAAAATAAAAGTAATTAACGCAGTATATTACTACGTCTTTCACTGAGTATGGGCTGCAAAGCAGGCTTAATTAGCCAACCGCGTCGATGAATAACACGCACCATCGAATCAATAATTATTTGATTATCAAACAATCCAATATTATGCGCGTCAACTAAATTGCACTGATGACACTTGCACAGCATACCGCGAATCTTACGAACATCCGCTTATGTCGGAAGTTCCCATAGGGTGATCTGTAAATTTCTTGTCCCCCACTCCGACCTCAACGACGGTCTACGCTTCAATATCATCTGTGTTAATTTTTTTATCAATGAACGCTTAACCAATCTGACTATGATTGTGCTGTTGGAGCAGTAGTAACCACAGTAAATCAGACAAATAACTAGAGATTTTTCGGAGTGGCGCGCTTTTATATATATTTCTTTAATCGCTCCTTCTCTCTTGCTCTCTCTGCATATACTGCAGCCATGTAATGAATACTACTAACCAAGAAGATGGCCGCACACGATCACTTTACAAAAGCGAGACCTAGGGAAATATTTAGTGATGCTGATGTAAATGTAAGGCCCGTCATGTACTAAGTTATCGAGTTTCGCTGATGAATGTCTCATTGTTTTCATCTAATTTCAAGGCACTCGGCCATCAGGAAAATCATCAAATTTCGTCGACGAATATTATTTAGTTTTCATGACACATCTTATCTGTATGTCAAGGTGTGCGTATGCACATACGTATGCGAGAGTATGCAAGAGTTTTGGAATATATATGTTACTGCTGTTACTAGGCTGTTAAGGAGAATGCGACAAATATCAAAGGATATTGGTAAGCAATTTTCAGTCGTATGATTTGCAGTTTCAAAAGACGAGGCGATGCAACTAGATCGTGGGGGAAATCTGTATAAAACGGAGTATGAACACCACCGATGATTCATTCGAAAAGTTACAGTCTACACGAAAGCAGTAAAATATCGCCATATATAGCGAACCCTGTTATGTACGGTTTAAATAAATCACATGGTAAAATAATCATCGCCGGGTTCGAGTTGAACTCTACGTGTCTTATACCAGTTGTGAAAATATTGTCGAATACTTTTACCGGAATTATACTCAGTGCGGACGAGTGGCGAGTGTTAAAACGTGATTTTTCTCGCGTACAACGATATTTCGAAGTTCATGGGGCTGATACCGAGAAAATGTGTAATACCCGCATAGAGCACACAGCGCATTACACACTTTTAACCTCGTATTACCAGCACAGACCTGTCTCATTTGGTACAATAAGCGGTAGTGCTAACGAGGAATACGCGAATCAAGAGGAATCTGGAGAATCGAATGGGAAACGCTTCCGAAAATACTCTCCAAACATTGTTTTTCAGTGGCCGACATTTGATATGCTCGTCGAAATAAGTAGAAGAATTGATATTCATATGCAGGCTCCAGAGAGCAAAAGTGAAACGATTCAGCGGTGTATGAACGAGGTGGTATCATATGCCCGTAAAAATATAGTTGTCAGTGAAACGCCTCGTGCCGCAGCGTATGAGATCATCGGTTACAAGGAATTATTTCAAGGAGTGTTCGAGCACATCACGACCTTATATGCGCCGGAGGACAGGGAGCTTATGAAAATTATTTTGTCCGAAATAATTGTGCTGTATCGTGGTCATATCACTGATCATGCATCGGGTTTTGCGTGGAGAACGCAATAATGCTTCGCATGTGTAGTTATGTGTGATAAACACAAATAGCTACACACAAAGACACAGTTGTAAATAATTGTATATAGTGTACATTTCGCTGGAAATATAAAGTATACATTTAGGACCGTCATAGAGAGAGAGAATGAGAGAAAATGTGAGTTATCCCAGTTCTAAAACCGAAGCATCAGCAAAGGTCTGCGACAGAAAGAGGACGGAGCTCTCGTCTTTGTTTCATTAACACAGCAGATCATGGAATACGTGCCGATGTCGATTAGCAGCGAAGCAGCAGAGCTTGGTAAGTAAAAAATAAAAAATGATTTAAAAATCGTGATTTAAAAACATTTAATATTTATTTTTAATTATAATAAATAATGTCTTGCAGAGCGAGCGGCCCCTGCATATCAACCGACACCAAGTGGTTGATTATTCGTGTTATGGAGAGCGAGAGGAGGATACATACGCTGTACAGATAGATCTGGCTTCGGAAAAGAAAAGTGTCACCCGCCATCCTCATCCGCAGTTGACGTCGGTGGTAGTAGATCATCAACGCTGCCTACTTTGTATAATGAGACGATGCATATCAGGTAAGACCGTATCGATTATTCTGTACACGTTGTTTTTATTGACCAGTACGTTCAATGAAATACTTGTTTCATTCTTTTTTCAGAAGTGCACTGTGATGACAACACCCACAGCGAAGAATAATTTAAAAGCAATATTTCGAGTGATAATACAAATTAATTCTTCATAGCGATAAAAATAAAATTAATGGTGAAGGAATCTCTGAGCGGGTTACCGTGTTTGCAGGCTCTTGCATACAACGATAAATGTGCAAAGTGTTTTCCATAAAATATTGATTAATTTTTTTTAAATATCTGATCTTACTGTGTCTTTTATTTTTATAGCGTAATAATTAGAGAATTATGATTGAATCTCTCTCTCTCTATGAGGGATCATATTCTATGTCTTTTACTGCAGAGCAAGCGTGTGACGAGGAGTACAGCGCATGGCTATACTAGCTCGAAAACCGTTTCGTTGCATTCAAAGGGATGGATACCTAGTTATGATTCATAGGAGGTTGTTATCTTTATTCCCGTAATACTCTCTAGCAACTTCTCGAGCATTCAGTCTGGCTTTGGCATCCCACACGCAAACAATAAAAAGCAATATGTATCCGCGATACGGCAAGGAGATTTTAAGCGACGCGTTTTGGTGCCGAGTAATTTTCGTTAAGATGAGCGTGTTCCTGCGGACACAAGAAATGTGCGATGCGTACGACGAGCTGGAAGAGCTCCTACGTAGCGTGTATTTAGTGGAGCGTTGAGGAAGACCCGTTGGACTTGGCGATTTCTATATCGGAATGCCCTTTATTTTGCCTCGTTTCAATAGAGTTGTCTGCGGCGAAGTGAATTACGCGGACTTTGAAGGGTACTACGAGGTGTTGTTAGTCGATTTCGGCGAGACCATTTACATCGACTCATCTCACCTATTCCATCCAGAGCCCCGAGCAAGTATGCTGCCGGCTCTTGTCATGGAGTGTTCAATATACGGACTCGAACGCGTGGATGTTGTAGGTATTAAGCATCTCATCGAAGAACCGTGCGGTAGCAATGCCTTGATCGCTGTCATGATGCGACCTCTTGCCGGCGATAACGTTCCGCGGGTTCGATTAACGAACAGGGAACGCGCGGATGTGGCAGTGGGTGTTATAGAGGCCCTCGGTGATTAGACAGATATCGGCTACGATATCAGTGCCGTGGACGAAGGCTTTGACGAGGACGTAGCTAGAAATTAAAGACACGGTGCTCTCTCTCTCTCTCTCTCTCTCTCTCTCTCTCTCTCTCTCTCTCTCTCTCTCTCTCTCTCTCTCTCTCTCTCTCTCTCTCTCTCTCTCTCTCTCTCTCTCTCTCTCTCTCTCTCTCTCTCCCCTCTCCCTCTCTCTCTCTCTCTCTCTCTCTCTCTCTCTCTCTCTCTTCTTCTTTCTTTTTGCTTCAGTATATAGGCGACCAAAAGGTATTATGTTTGACGACTTCATTCAAGTATTATCTAATTTTACACATGTTTACGAGAATATAATTATTGCAGGTGATCTTAATTGCGACCTGAGTAACATTAATTATGAATCGTCATACCTGCGCCAATTAACTCTCTCGCTCTCATTTCATATTGTTGATTCTGCACCTACTCATCACCTAACCAACTCTGATTCATGGATCGATGTTTTCATTATTGACAATAAAGAAAAAGTACATTCCTTTGTCAAATCGGAGGCCCCTTTCATAGCAGGTCATGATCTTCTTGAACTCAGTTATTCTCTCGACGTCGAGCCTCCTGAAGACCGTATTATCTCACGGCGAGCGTACCGCAATTTTAATGAAACTAGCTTTTGTGAATATTTATCTAATATATTTAATATTACTGAATTATTTGATTTTAGTACTAGATTTAGTTGGAATTCCGGTCTCATTGATAACATACCATTAGGTATTAACATGATCGTTGAAACAGTATCCGAAGCGTATCTCACGTCATTGGATTATCATGCTCCATTCCGTTCATTTCGTATATGTCGGCCACCAGCACCGTGGCTCTCACTGGAATTGAAAAATCGTATGGCTCAACGTAACACCCTATACACGATTGCTAAAAGATCTAGTAATGTACTCGATATGGCGATATTTAGAGAGTATAGAGACACGCTTAAGAAGGATCTCAGACAAGCAAAAAATGATTTCCACTTTCAAAGGCTGTCTAGCAACACAGATCCCAGCAGATTATGGAAAGAATTAGCAAAACTCGGCCTCGTCAAGTCATCTTTTGCATCC